>OU964976.1:337067-339567 GCA_918808275.2 Dolichovespula sylvestris
TCTGTTGTGTTTTAAATGATGTTTCCTACGTTTCTCTCTCTCTCTCTCTCTCTCTCCTCTCTCTCTCTCTCTCTCTCTCTCTCTCTAACTCTCTCTCTTTCTCTTTCTCTGCATGCGTGGTTGGCAATCGTAGGCATATATTTTGCTTTGTACGGTACCGATATGTGATAATATAGAGAACCCCTAGTAATTGGCTAATTTGCAATCACGTATGGAACAATCGATTATCGATCTCGTTCACGAATATATTTATTTACACTCGTTACGTATTCGTAGTTTTGTGCCATTATTTAGGATTTCTTATACAAGTATTTCTCTCTCTCATTCGTTTATTATTTTAATATTCGTTTTCGATTAGATCGAGAAAATTTTTGTCATATATATATATATGTGTGTACACACACACATATATCTCTTTGTTTTATTTTTATTTTTTTTTCTGTCCGAAGTAACGTGAGTAACACAATGACAACTCGCATATAAATATATATATATATATATTTCTTTCTATCTATCTCTGTTGTGTTTAAATGATGTTTCCTACGTCTCTCTCTCTCTCTCTCTCTCTCTCTCTCTCTATCTATCTATCTATCTCTCTCTCTTTCTCTTTCTCTGCATGCGTGGCTGGCAATCGTAGCATATATGTTGCTTTGTACGGTACCGATATTTGAAAATATAGAGAGCCCCTAGTAATAGGCAAATTTGCAATCACGTATGAAACAATCAATTATCGATCTCGTTCACGAATATATTTATTTACACTCGTTACGTATTCGTAGTTTTGTGGCATTATTTACGATTTTTTATCCAAATATTTAACTCTTTCATTCGTTTATTTTTTTTATCTTCGTTTTCGATTAGATCGAGAAAATTTTTGTCATATATATATCTGTGTGTATACACACACACATATATCTCTTTGTTATATTTTATTTTTATTTCTGTCCGAAGTAACGTGTGTTACACAATGACAACTCGCATATAAATATATATATATATATATATAAATATTTCTTTCTATCTATCTCTGTTGTGTTTAAATGATGTTTCCTACGTCTCTCTCTCTCTCTCTCTCTCTCTCTCTCTCTCTCTCTCTCACTCTCTCTCTTTCTCTTTCTCTGCATGCGTGGTTGGCAATCGTATCATTTGTGTTGCTTTGTAAGGTACCGATATGTGAAAATATAGAGAGCCCCTAGTAATAGGCTAATTTGCAATAACGTATGGAACAATCGATTATCGATCTCGTTCACGAATATATTTATTTACTCTCGTTACGTATTCGTAGTTTTGTGACATTATTTACGATTTTTTATACATATATTTAACTCTTTCATTCGTCTATTTTTTTTATATTCGTTTTCGATTAGATTGAGAAAATTTTTGTCACATATATATATGCGTATACACACATATATCTCTTTGTTTTATTTTTATTTTTATTTCCGTCCGAAGTATCGTGAGTAACACAATGACAACACGCATATAAATATATATATATATATATATATATATATATATATATATATTTATATTTCTTTCTATCTTTCTCTGTTGTGTTGAAATGATGTTTCCTACGTTTCTCTCTCTCTCTCTCTCTCTCTCTCTCTCTCTCTCTCTGTCTCTCTCTCTCTCTCTATCTCTCTCTCTTTCTCTTTCTCTGCATGCGTGGTTGGCAATCGCAGCATATATGTTGCTTTGTACGGTACCGATATGTGAAAATATAGAGAGCCCCAAGTAATAGGCTAATTTGCAATCACGTATGAAACATTTGATGATCGATCTCGTTCACGAACATATTTATTTACACTCGTTACGTATTCGTAGTTTTGTGACATTATTTACGATTTTTTGTACAAATATTTATCTCTTTCATTCGTTTATTTTTTTTATATTCGTTTTCGATTAGATCGAGAAAATTTTTTTTATATATATATATGTGTATACACACACACATATATCTCTTTGTTTTATTTTTATTTTTATTTCTGTCCGAAGTAACGTGAGTAACACAATGACAACTCGCATATAATTATATATATATATATAAATATTTCTTTCTATCTATCTCTGTTGTGTTTAAATGATGTTTCCTACGTCTCTCTCTCTCTCTCTCTCTCTCTCTCTCTCTCTCTCTCTCTCTCTCTCTCTCTCTCTCTCTCTCTCTCTCTAACTCTCTCTCTTTCTCTTTCTCTGCATGCGTGGTTGGCAATCGTAGCATATATTTTGCTTTGTACGGTACCGATATGTGATAATATAGAGAACCCCTAGTAATTGGCTAATTTGCAATCACGTATGGAACAATCGATTATCGATCTCGTTCACGAATATATTTATTTACACTCGTTACGTATTCGTAGTTTTGTGCCATTATTTAGGATTTCTTATACAAGTATTTCTCTCTCTCATTCGTTTATTATTTTAATATTCGTTTTCGATTAGATCGAGAAAATTTTTGTCATATATATATATATGTGTGTACACACACACATATATCTCTTTG
>OU964976.1:344567-399567 GCA_918808275.2 Dolichovespula sylvestris
CGATTAGATCGAGAAAATTTTTGTCATATATATATCTGTGTGTATACACACACACATATATCTCTTTGTTATATTTTATTTTTATTTCTGTCCGAAGTAACGTGTGTTACACAATGACAACTCGCATATAAATATATATATATATATATATAAATATTTCTTTCTATCTATCTCTGTTGTGTTTAAATGATGTTTCCTACGTCTCTCTCTCTCTCTCTCTCTCTCTCTCTCTCTCTCACTCTCTCTCTTTCTCTTTCTCTGCATGCGTGGTTGGCAATCGTATCATTTGTGTTGCTTTGTAAGGTACCGATATGTGAAAATATAGAGAGCCCCTAGTAATAGGCTAATTTGCAATAACGTATGGAACAATCGATTATCGATCTCGTTCACGAATATA
This sequence comes from Dolichovespula sylvestris, assembly GCA_918808275.2. NCBI lineage: Eukaryota > Metazoa > Arthropoda > Insecta > Hymenoptera > Vespidae > Dolichovespula > Dolichovespula sylvestris. The sequence goes on from OU964976.1 coordinate 344,965, forward strand.
TTTATTTACTCTCGTTACGTATTCGTAGTTTTGTGACATTATTTACGATTTTTTATACATATATTTAACTCTTTCATTCGTCTATTTTTTTTATATTCGTTTTCGATTAGATTGAGAAAATTTTTGTCACATATATATATGCGTATACACACATATATCTCTTTGTTTTATTTTTATTTTTATTTCTGTCCGAAGTATCGTGAGTAACACAATGACAACACGCATATAAATATATATATATATATATATATATATATATATATATTTATATTTCTTTCTATCTTTCTCTGTTGTGTTGAAATGATGTTTCCTACGTTTCTCTCTCTCTCTCTCTCTCTCTCTCTCTCTCTCTCTCTCTGTCTCTCTCTCTCTCTCTATCTCTCTCTCTTTCTCTTTCTCTGCATGCGTGGTTGGCAATCGCAGCATATATGTTGCTTTGTACGGTACCGATATGTGAAAATATAGAGAGCCCCAAGTAATAGGCTAATTTGCAATCACGTATGAAACATTTGATGATCGATCTCGTTCACGAACATATTTATTTACACTCGTTACGTATTCGTAGTTTTGTGACATTATTTACGATTTTTTGTACAAATATTTATCTCTTTCATTCGTTTATTTTTTTTATATTCGTTTTCGATTAGATCGAGAAAATTTTTTTTATATATATATATGTGTATACACACACACATATATCTCTTTGTTTTATTTTTATTTTTATTTCTGTCCGAAGTAACGTGAGTAACACAATGACAACTCGCATATAATTATATATATATATATAAATATTTCTTTCTATCTATCTCTGTTGTGTTTAAATGATGTTTCCTACGTCTCTCTCTCTCTCTCTCTCTCTCTCTCTCTCTCTCTCTCTCTCTCTCTCTCTCTCTCTCTCTCTCTCTAACTCTCTCTCTTTCTCTTTCTCTGCATGCGTGGTTGGCAATCGTAGCATATATTTTGCTTTGTACGGTACCGATATGTGATAATATAGAGAACCCCTAGTAATTGGCTAATTTGCAATCACGTATGGAACAATCGATTATCGATCTCGTTCACGAATATATTTATTTACACTCGTTACGTATTCGTAGTTTTGTGCCATTATTTAGGATTTCTTATACAAGTATTTCTCTCTCTCATTCGTTTATTATTTTAATATTCGTTTTCGATTAGATCGAGAAAATTTTTGTCATATATATATATATGTGTGTACACACACACATATATCTCTTTGTTTTATTTTTATTTTTTTTTCTGTCCGAAGTAACGTGAGTAACACAATGACAACTCGCATATAAATATATATATATATATTTCTTTCTATCTATCTCTGTTGTGTTTAAATGATGTTTCCTACGTCTCTCTCTCTCTCTCTCTCTCTCTCTCTCTCTCTCTCTATCTATCTCTCTCTCTTTCTCTTTCTCTGCATGCGTGGCTGTCAATCGTAGCATATATGTTGCTTTGTACGGTACCGATATTTGAAAATATAGAGAGCCCCTAGTAATAGGCAAATTTGCAATCACGTATGAAACAATCAATTATCGATCTCGTTCACGAATATATTTATTTACACTCTTTACGTATTCGTAGTTTTGTGACATTATTTACGATTTTTTATACATATATTTAACTCTTTCATTCGTCTATTTTTTTTATATTCGTTTTCGATTAGATCGAGAAAATTTTTGTCATATATATATATATGTGTGTACACACACACATATATCTCTTTGTTTTATTTTTATTTTTTTTACTGTCCGAAGTAACGTGAGTAACACAATGACAACTCGCATATAAATATATATATATATATATATATATATTTCTTTCTATCTATCTCTGTTGTGTTTAAATGATGTTTCCTACGTCTCTCTCTCTCTCTCTCTCTCTCTCTCTATCTATCTATCTCTCTCTCTTTCTCTTTCTCTGCATGCGTGGCTGGCAATCGTAGCATATATGTTGCTTTGTACGGTACTGATATTTGAAAATATAGAGAGCCCCTAGTAATAGGCAAATTTGCAATCACGTATGAAACAATCAATTATCGATCTCGTTCACGAATATATTTATTTACACTCGTTACGTATTCGTAGTTTTGTGGCATTATTTACGATTTTTTATCCAAATATTTAACTCTTTCATTCGTTTATTTTTTTTATCTTCGTTTTCGATTAGATCGAGAAAATTTTTGTCATATATATATCTGTGTGTATACACACACACATATATCTCTTTGTTATATTTTATTTTTATTTCTGTCCGAAGTAACGTGTGTTACACAATGACAACTCGCATATAAATATATATATATATATATATATAAATATTTCTTTCTATCTATCTCTGTTGTGTTTAAATGATGTTTCCTACGTCTCTCTCTCTCTCTCTCTCTCTCTCTCTCTCTCTCTCTCTCTCACTCTCTCTCTTTCTCTTTCTCTGCATGCGTGGCTGGCAATCGTAGCATATATGTTGCTTTGTACGGTACCGATATTTGAAAATATAGAGAGCCCCTAGTAATAGGCAAATTTGCAATCACGTATGAAACAATCAATTATCGATCTCGTTCACGAATATATTTATTTACACTCGTTACGTATTCGTAGTTTTGTGGCATTATTTACGATTTTTTATCCAAATATTTAACTCTTTCATTCGTTTATTTTTTTTATCTTCGTTTTCGATTAGATCGAGAAAATTTTTGTCATATATATATCTGTGTGTATACACACACACATATATCTCTTTGTTATATTTTATTTTTATTTCTGTCCGAAGTAACGTGTGTTACACAATGACAACTCGCATATAAATATATATATATATATATATAAATATTTCTTTCTATCTATCTCTGTTGTGTTTAAATGATGTTTCCTACGTCTCTCTCTCTCTCTCTCTCTCTCTCTCTATCTATCTATCTCTCTCTCTTTCTCTTTCTCTGCATGCGTGGCTGGCAATCGTAGCATATATGTTGCTTTGTACGGTACTGATATTTGAAAATATAGAGAGCCCCTAGTAATAGGCAAATTTGCAATCACGTATGAAACAATCAATTATCGATCTCGTTCACGAATATATTTATTTACACTCGTTACGTATTCGTAGTTTTGTGGCATTATTTACGATTTTTTATCCAAATATTTAACTCTTTCATTCGTTTATTTTTTTTATCTTCGTTTTCGATTAGATCGAGAAAATTTTTGTCATATATATATCTGTGTGTATACACACACACATATATCTCTTTGTTATATTTTATTTTTATTTCTGTCCGAAGTAACGTGTGTTACACAATGACAACTCGCATATAAATATATATATATATATATATATAAATATTTCTTTCTATCTATCTCTGTTGTGTTTAAATGATGTTTCCTACGTCTCTCTCTCTCTCTCTCTCTCTCTCTCTCTCTCACTCTCTCTCTTTCTCTTTCTCTGCATGCGTGGCTGGCAATCGTAGCATATATGTTGCTTTGTACGGTACCGATATTTGAAAATATAGAGAGCCCCTAGTAATAGGCAAATTTGCAATCACGTATGAAACAATCAATTATCGATCTCGTTCACGAATATATTTATTTACACTCGTTACGTATTCGTAGTTTTGTGGCATTATTTACGATTTTTTATCCAAATATTTAACTCTTTCATTCGTTTATTTTTTTTATCTTCGTTTTCGATTAGATCGAGAAAATTTTTGTCATATATATATCTGTGTGTATACACACACACATATATCTCTTTGTTATATTTTATTTTTATTTCTGTCCGAAGTAACGTGTGTTACACAATGACAACTCGCATATAAATATATATATATATATATATAAATATTTCTTTCTATCTATCTCTGTTGTGTTTAAATGATGTTTCCTACGTCTCTCTCTCTCTCTCTCTCTCTCTCTCTCTCTCTCTCTCTCACTCTCTCTCTTTCTCTTTCTCTGCATGCGTGGTTGGCAATCGTATCATTTGTGTTGCTTTGTAAGGTACCGATATGTGAAAATATAGAGAGCCCCTAGTAATAGGCTAATTTGCAATAACGTATGGAACAATCGATTATCGATCTCGTTCACGAATATATTTATTTACTCTCGTTACGTATTCGTAGTTTTGTGACATTATTTACGATTTTTTATACATATATTTATCTCTTTCATTCGTTTATTTTTTTTATATTCGTTTTCGATTAGATTGAGAAAATTTTTTTCACATATATATATGCGTATACATACATATATCTCTTTGTTTTATTTTATTTTTATTTCTGTCCGAAGTAACGTGAGTTACACAATGACAACTCGCATATAAATATATATATATATATATATATATATATATATATATATATATAAATATTTCTTTCTATCTATCTCTGTTGTGTTGAAATGATGTTTCCTACGTCTCTCTCTCTCTCTCTCTCTCTCTCTCTCTCTCACTCTCTCTCTTTCTCTTTCTCTGCATGCGTGGTTGGCAATCGTATCATATGTGTTGCTTTGTAAGGTACCGATATGTGAAAATATAGAGAGCCCCTAGTAATAGGTTAATTTGCAATCACGTATGGAACAATCGATTATCGATCTCGTTCACGAATATATTTATTTACACTCTTTACGTATTCGTAGTTTTGTGACATTATTTACGATTTTTTATACAAATATTTAACTCTTTCATTCTTTTATTTTTTTTAACTTCGTTTTCGATTAGATCGAGAAAATTTTTGTCATATATATATATATGTGTATACACACACACATATATCTCTTTGTTTTATTTTTATTTTTATTTCTGTCCGAAGTAACGTGAGTAACACAATGACAACTCGCATATAATTATATATATATATATAAATATTTCTTTCTATCTATCTCTGTTGTGTTTAAATGATGTTTCCTACGTCTCTCTCTCTCTCTCTCTCTCTCTCTCTCTCTCTCTCTCTCTCTCTCTAACTCTCTCTCTTTCTCTTTCTCTGCATGCGTGGTTGGCAATCGTAGCATATATTTTGCTTTGTACGGTACCGATATGTGATAATATAGAGAACCCCTAGTAATTGGCTAATTTGCAATCACGTATGGAACAATCGATTATCGATCTCGTTCACGAATATATTTATTTACACTCGTTACGTATTCGTAGTTTTGTGCCATTATTTAGGATTTCTTATACAAGTATTTCTCTCTCTCATTCGTTTATTATTTTAATATTCGTTTTCGATTAGATCGAGAAAATTTTTGTCATATATATATATATGTGTGTACACACACACATATATCTCTTTGTTTTATTTTTATTTTTTTTTCTGTCCGAAGTAACGTGAGTAACACAATGACAACTCGCATATAAATATATATATATATATATTTCTTTCTATCTATCTCTGTTGTGTTTAAATGATGTTTCCTACGTCTCTCTCTCTCTCTCTCTCTCTCTCTCTCTCTCTATCTATCTATCTCTCTCTCTTTCTCTTTCTCTGCATGCGTGGCTGGCAATCGTAGCATATATGTTGCTTTGTACGGTACCGATATTTGAAAATATAGAGAGCCCCTAGTAATAGGCAAATTTGCAATCACGTATGAAACAATCAATTATCGATCTCGTTCACGAATATATTTATTTACACTCGTTACGTATTCGTAGTTTTGTGGCATTATTTACGATTTTTTATCCAAATATTTAACTCTTTCATTCGTTTATTTTTTTTATCTTCGTTTTCGATTAGATCGAGAAAATTTTTGTCATATATATATCTGTGTGTATACACACACACATATATCTCTTTGTTATATTTTATTTTTATTTCTGTCCGAAGTAACGTGTGTTACACAATGACAACTCGCATATAAATATATATATATATATATAAATATTTCTTTCTATCTATCTCTGTTGTGTTTAAATGATGTTTCCTACGTCTCTCTCTCTCTCTCTCTCTCTCTCTCTCTCTCTCACTCTCTCTCTTTCTCTTTCTCTGCATGCGTGGTTGGCAATCGTATCATTTGTGTTGCTTTGTAAGGTACCGATATGTGAAAATATAGAGAGCCCCTAGTAATAGGCTAATTTGCAATAACGTATGGAACAATCGATTATCGATCTCGTTCACGAATATATTTATTTACTCTCGTTACGTATTCGTAGTTTTGTGACATTATTTACGATTTTTTATACATATATTTAACTCTTTCATTCGTCTATTTTTTTTATATTCGTTTTCGATTAGATTGAGAAAATTTTTGTCACATATATATATGCGTATACACACATATATCTCTTTGTTTTATTTTTATTTTTATTTCTGTCCGAAGTATCGTGAGTAACACAATGACAACACGCATATAAATATATATATATATATATATATATATATTTATATTTCTTTCTATCTTTCTCTGTTGTGTTGAAATGATGTTTCCTACGTTTCTCTCTCTCTCTCTCTCTCTCTCTCTCTCTCTCTCTGTCTCTCTCTCTCTCTCTATCTCTCTCTCTTTCTCTTTCTCTGCATGCGTGGTTGGCAATCGCAGCATATATGTTGCTTTGTACGGTACCGATATGTGAAAATATAGAGAGCCCCAAGTAATAGGCTAATTTGCAATCACGTATGAAACATTTGATGATCGATCTCGTTCACGAACATATTTATTTACACTCGTTACGTATTCGTAGTTTTGTGACATTATTTACGATTTTTTGTACAAATATTTATCTCTTTCATTCGTTTATTTTTTTTATATTCGTTTTCGATTAGATTGAGAAAATTTTTTTCACATATATATATGCGTATACATACATATATCTCTTTGTTTTATTTTATTTTTATTTCTGTCCGAAGTAACGTGAGTTACACAATGACAACTCGCATATAAATATATATATATATATATATATATATATATATATAAATATTTCTTTCTATCTATCTCTGTTGTGTTGAAATGATGTTTCCTACGTCTCTCTCTCTCTCTCTCTCTCTCTCTCTCTCTCACTCTCTCTCTTTCTCTTTCTCTGCATGCGTGGTTGGCAATCGTATCATATGTGTTGCTTTGTAAGGTACCGATATGTGAAAATATAGAGAGCCCCTAGTAATAGGTTAATTTGCAATCACGTATGGAACAATCGATTATCGATCTCGTTCACGAATATATTTATTTACACTCTTTACGTATTCGTAGTTTTGTGACATTATTTACGATTTTTTATACAAATATTTAACTCTTTCATTCTTTTATTTTTTTTAACTTCGTTTTCGATAAGATCGAGAAAATTTTTGTCATATATATATATATGTGTATACACACACACATATATCTCTTTGTTTTATTTTTATTTTTATTTCTGTCCGAAGTAACGTGAGTAACACAATGACAACTCGCATATAATTATATATATATATATAAATATTTCTTTCTATCTATCTCTGTTGTGTTTAAATGATGTTTCCTACGTCTCTCTCTCTCTCTCTCTCTCTCTCTCTCTCTCTCTCTCTCTCTCTCTCTCTCTCTCTAACTCTCTCTCTTTCTCTTTCTCTGCATGCGTGGTTGGCAATCGTAGCATATATTTTGCTTTGTACGGTACCGATATGTGATAATATAGAGAACCCCTAGTAATTGGCTAATTTGCAATCACGTATGGAACAATCGATTATCGATCTCGTTCACGAATATATTTATTTACACTCGTTACGTATTCGTAGTTTTGTGCCATTATTTAGGATTTCTTATACAAGTATTTCTCTCTCTCATTCGTTTATTATTTTAATATTCGTTTTCGATTAGATCGAGAAAATTTTTGTCATATATATATATATGTGTGTACACACACACATATATCTCTTTGTTTTATTTTTATTTTTTTTTCTGTCCGAAGTAACGTGAGTAACACAATGACAACTCGCATATAAATATATATATATATATATTTCTTTCTATCTATCTCTGTTGTGTTTAAATGATGTTTCCTACGTCTCTCTCTCTCTCTCTCTCTCTCTCTCTCTCTCTCTCTCTCTATCTATCTCTCTCTCTTTCTCTTTCTCTGCATGCGTGGCTGTCAATCGTAGCATATATGTTGCTTTGTACGGTACCGATATTTGAAAATATAGAGAGCCCCTAGTAATAGGCAAATTTGCAATCACGTATGAAACAATCAATTATCGATCTCGTTCACGAATATATTTATTTCACTCGTTACGTATTCGTAGTTTTGTGGCATTATTTACGATTTTTTATACAAATATTTCTCTCTTTCATTCGTTTATTTTTTTTATCTTCGTTTTCGATTAGATCGAGAAAATTTTTGTCATATATATATATATGTGTATACACACACACATATATCTCTTTGTTTTATTTTTATTTTTATTTCTGTCCGAAGTAACGTGAGTAACACAATGATATCTCGCCCATAAATATATATTTATATATGTATATATTTCTTTCTATCTTTCTCTGTTGTGTTGAAATGATGTTTCCTACGTCTCTCTCTCTCACACTCTCTCTCTTTCTCTTTCTCTGCATGCGTGGTTGGCAATCGTAGCATATGTGTTGCTTTGTAAGGTACCGATATGTGAAAATAATGAGAGCCCCTAGTAATAGGCTAATTTGCAATCACGTATGGAACAATCGATTATCGATCTCGTTCACGAATATATTTATTTACACTCGTTACGTATTCGTAGTTTTGTGACATTTTTTACGATTTTTTGTACAAATATTTATCTCTTTCATTCGTTTATCATTTTTATATTCGTTTTCGATTAGATCGAGAAAATTTTTTTTATATATATATATGTGTATACACACACACATATATCTCTTTGTTTTATTTTTATTTTTTTTTCTGTCCGAAGTAACGTGAGTAACACAATGACAACTCGCATATAAATATATATATATATATATATATATATATATATATTTCTTTCTATCTTTCTCTGTTGTGTTGAAGTGATGTTTCCTACGTCTCTCTCTATCTCTCTCTCTCTCTCTCTCTCTCTCTGTCTCTCTCTCTCTCTATCTCTCTCTCTTTCTCTTTCTCTGCATGCGTGGTTGGCAATCGCAGCATATATGTTGCTTTGTACGGTACCGATATGTGAAAATATAGAGAGCCCCAAGTAATAGGCTAATTTGCAATCACGTATGAAACATTTGATGATCGATCTCGTTCACGAACATATTTATTTACACTCGTTACGTATTCGTAGTTTTGTGACATTATTTACGATTTTTTGTACAAATATTTATCTCTTTCATTCGTTTATTTTTTTTATATTCGTTTTCGATTAGATTGAGAAAATTTTTTTCACATATATATATGCGTATACATACATATATCTCTTTGTTTTATTTTATTTTTATTTCTGTCCGAAGTAACGTGAGTTACACAATGACAACTCGCATATAAATATATATATATATATATATATATATATATAAATATTTCTTTCTATCTATCTCTGTTGTGTTGAAATGATGTTTCCTACGTCTCTCTCTCTCTCTCTCTCTCTCTCTCTCTCTCACTCTCTCTCTTTCTCTTTCTCTGCATGCGTGGTTGGCAATCGTATCATATGTGTTGCTTTGTAAGGTACCGATATGTGAAAATATAGAGAGCCCCTAGTAATAGGTTAATTTGCAATCACGTATGGAACAATCGATTATCGATCTCGTTCACGAATATATTTATTTACACTCTTTACGTATTCGTAGTTTTGTGACATTATTTACGATTTTTTATACAAATATTTAACTCTTTCATTCTTTTATTTTTTTTAACTTCGTTTTCGATAAGATCGAGAAAATTTTTGTCATATATATATATATGTGTATACACACACACATATATCTCTTTGTTTTATTTTTATTTTTATTTCTGTCCGAAGTAACGTGAGTAACACAATGACAACTCGCATATAATTATATATATATATATAAATATTTCTTTCTATCTATCTCTGTTGTGTTTAAATGATGTTTCCTACGTCTCTCTCTCTCTCTCTCTCTCTCTCTCTCTCTCTCTCTCTCTCTCTCTCTCTCTCTCTATCTCTCTCTCTTTCTCTTTCTCTGCATGCGTGGTTGGCAATCGTAGCATATATTTTGCTTTGTACGGTACCGATATGTGATAATATAGAGAACCCCTAGTAATTGGCTAATTTGCAATCACGTATGGAACAATCGATTATCGATCTCGTTCACGAATATATTTATTTACACTCGTTACGTATTCGTAGTTTTGTGCCATTATTTAGGATTTCTTATACAAGTATTTCTCTCTCTCATTCGTTTATTATTTTAATATTCGTTTTCGATTAGATCGAGAAAATTTTTGTCATATATATATATATGTGTGTACACACACACATATATCTCTTTGTTTTATTTTTATTTTTTTTTCTGTCCGAAGTAACGTGAGTAACACAATGACAACTCGCATATAAATATATATATATATATATTTCTTTCTATCTATCTCTGTTGTGTTTAAATGATGTTTCCTACGTCTCTCTCTCTCTCTCTCTCTCTCTCTCTCTCTCTCTCTCTCTCTATCTATCTCTCTCTCTTTCTCTTTCTCTGCATGCGTGGCTGTCAATCGTAGCATATATGTTGCTTTGTACGGTACCGATATTTGAAAATATAGAGAGCCCCTAGTAATAGGCAAATTTGCAATCACGTATGAAACAATCAATTATCGATCTCGTTCACGAATATATTTATTTCACTCGTTACGTATTCGTAGTTTTGTGGCATTATTTACGATTTTTTATACAAATATTTCTCTCTTTCATTCGTTTATTTTTTTTATCTTCGTTTTCGATTAGATCGAGAAAATTTTTGTCATATATATATATATGTGTATACACACACACATATATCTCTTTGTTTTATTTTTATTTTTATTTCTGTCCGAAGTAACGTGAGTAACACAATGATATCTCGCCCATAAATATATATTTATATATGTATATATTTCTTTCTATCTTTCTCTGTTGTGTTGAAATGATGTTTCCTACGTCTCTCTCTCTCACACTCTCTCTCTTTCTCTTTCCCTGCATGCGTGGTTGGCAATCGTAGCATATGTGTTGCTTTGTAAGGTACCGATATGTGAAAATAATGAGAGCCCCTAGTAATAGGCTAATTTGCAATCACGTATGGAACAATCGATTATCGATCTCGTTCACGAATATATTTATTTACACTCGTTACGTATTCGTAGTTTTGTGACATTTTTTACGATTTTTTGTACAAATATTTATCTCTTTCATTCGTTTATCATTTTTATATTCGTTTTCGATTAGATCGAGAAAATTTTTTTTATATATATATATGTGTATACACACACACATATATCTCTTTGTTTTATTTTTATTTTTTTTTCTGTCCGAAGTAACGTGAGTAACACAATGACAACTCGCATATAAATATATATATATATATATATATATATATATATATATATTTCTTTCTATCTTTCTCTGTTGTGTTGAAGTGATGTTTCCTACGTCTCTCTCTATCTCTCTCTCTCTCTCTCTCTCTCTCTGTCTCTCTCTCTCTCTATCTCTCTCTCTTTCTCTTTCTCTGCATGCGTGGTTGGCAATCGCAGCATATATGTTGCTTTGTACGGTACCGATATGTGAAAATATAGAGAGCCCCAAGTAATAGGCTAATTTGCAATCACGTATGAAACATTTGATGATCGATCTCGTTCACGAACATATTTATTTACACTCGTTACGTATTCGTAGTTTTGTGACATTATTTACGATTTTTTGTACAAATATTTATCTCTTTCATTCGTTTATTTTTTTATATTCGTTTTCGATTAGATTGAGAAAATTTTTTTCACATATATATATGCGTATACATACATATATCTCTTTGTTTTATTTTATTTTTATTTCTGTCCGAAGTAACGTGAGTTACACAATGACAACTCGCATATAAATATATATATATATATATATATATATATATATATATAAATATTTCTTTCTATCTATCTCTGTTGTGTTGAAATGATGTTTCCTACGTCTCTCTCTCTCTCTCTCTCTCTCTCTCTCTCTCACTCTCTCTCTTTTTCTTTCTCTGCATGCGTGGTTGGCAATCGTATCATATGTGTTGCTTTGTAAGGTACCGATATGTGAAAATATAGAGAGCCCCTAGTAATAGGCTAATTTGCAATCACGTATGGAACAATCGATTATCGATCTCGTTCACGAATATATTTAATTATACTCGTTACGTATTCGTAGTTTTGTGGCATTATTTACGATTTTTTATACAAATATTTCTCTCTTTCATTCGTTTATTTTTTTTATCTTCGTTTTCGATTAGATCGAGAAAATTTTTGTCATATATATATATATGTGTATACACACACACATATATCTCTTTGTTTTATTTTTATTTTTATTTATGTCCGAAGTAACGTGAATAACACAATGACATCTCGCCCATAAATATATATATATATATTTATATATATATATTTCTTTCTATCATTCTCTGTTGTGTTGAAATGATGTTTCCTACGTCTCTCTCTCTCTCTCTCTCTCTCTCTCACTCTCTCTCTCTCTCTCTCTCTCTATCTCTCTCTCTTTCTCTTTCTCTGCATGCGTGGTTGGCAATCGTAGCATATATTTTGCTTTGTTCGGTACCGATATGTGATAATATAGAGAACCCCTAGTAATAGGCTAATTTGCAATCACGTATGGAACAATCGATTATCGATCACGTTCACGAATATATTTATTTACACTCGTTACGTATTCGTAGTTTTGTGAAATTATTTACGATTCTTTATACAAATATTTAACTCTTTCATTCGTCTATTTTTTTTATCTTCTTTTTCGATTAGATCGAGAAAATTTTTGTCATATATATATATATGTGTATACACACACACATATATCTCTTTGTTTTATTTTTATTTTTATTTCTGTCCGAAGTAACGTGAGTAACACAATGACAACACGCATATAAATATATATATATATATATTTCTTTCTATCTTTCTCTGGTGTGTTGAAATGATGTTTCCTACGTCTCTCTCTCTCTCTCTCTCTCTCTCTCTCTCTCTCTCTCTGCATGCGTGGCTGGCAATCGTAGCATATGTGTTGCTTTGTAAGGTACCGATATGTGAAAATAATGAGAGCCCCTAGTAATAGGCTAATTTGCAATCACGTATGGAACAATCGATTATCGATCACGTTCACGAATATATTTATTTACACTCGTTACGTATTCGTAGTTTTGTGACATTTTTTACGATTTTTTGTACAAATATTTATCTCTTTCATTCGTTTATCATTTTTATATTCGTTTTCGATTAGATCGAGTAAATTTTTGTCATATATATATATGCGTATACACACACACATATATCTCTTTGTTTTATTTTTATTTTTATTTCTGTCCGATGTAACGTGAATAACACAATGACATCTCGCCCATAAATATGTATATATATATATATATATATATATATATATATATATATTTCTTTCTATCATACTCTGTTGTGTTGAAATGATGTTTCCTACGTCTCTCTCTCTCTCTCTCTCTCTCTCTCTCTCTCTCTCTCTATTTCTCTGTCTGTCTCTCTCTTTCTCATTCTCTGCATGCGTGGTTGGCAATCGTAGCATATATGTTGCTTTGTACGGTACCGATATGTGAAAATATAGAGAGCCCCAAGTAATAGGCTAATTAGCAATCACGTATGAAACAATCGATTATCGATCTCGTTCACGAATATATTAATTTACACACGTTACGTATTCGTAGTTTTGTGACATTATTTACGATTTTTTATACAAATATTTAACTCTTTCATTCGTTTATTTTTTTTATCTTCGTTTTCGATTAGATCGAGAAAATTTTTGTCATATATATATATGTGTATACACACACATATATATCTCTTTGTTTTATTTTTATTTTTATTTCTGTCCGAAGTAACGTGAATAACACAATGACATCTCGCCCATAAATATATATATATATATTTATATATATATATTTCTTTCTATCATTCTCTGTTGTGTTGAAATGATGTTTCCTACGTCTCTCTCTCTCTCTCTCTCTCTCTCACTCTCTCTCTTTCTCTTTCTCTGCATGCGTGGTTGGCATTCGTATCATATGTGTTTCTTTGTAAGGTACCGATATGTGAAAATAATGAGAGCCCCTAGTAATAGGCTAATTTGCAATCACGTATGGAACAATCGATTATCGATCACGTTCACGAATATATTTATTTACACTCGTTACGTATTCGTAGTTTTGTGACATTTTTTACGATTTTTTGTACAAATATTTATCTCTTTCATTCGTTTATCATTTTTATATTCGTTTTCGATTAGATCGAGTAAATTTTTGTCATATATATATATGCGTATACACACACACATATATCTCTTTGTTTTATTTTTATTTTTATTTCTGTCCGATGTAACGTGAATAACACAATGACATCTCGCCCATAAATATGTATATATATATATATATATATATATATATATATATATTTCTTTCTATCATTCTCTGTTGTGTTGAAATGATGTTTCCTACGTCTCTCTCTCTCTCTCTCTCTCTCTCTCTCTCTCTATTTCTCTGTCTGTCTCTCTCTTTCTCATTCTCTGCATGCGTGGTTGGCAATCGTAGCATATATGTTGCTTTGTACGGTACCGATATGTGAAAATATAGAGAGCCCCAAGTAATAGGCTAATTAGCAATCACGTATGAAACAATCGATTATCGATCTCGTTCACGAATATATTAATTTACACACGTTACGTATTCGTAGTTTTGTGACATTATTTACGATTTTTTATACAAATATTTAACTCTTTCATTCGTTTATTTTTTTTATCTTCGTTTTCGATTAGATCGAGAAAATTTTTGTCATATATATATATGTGTATACACACACATATATATCTCTTTGTTTTATTTTTATTTTTATTTCTGTCCGAAGTAACGTGAATAACACAATGACATCTCGCCCATAAATATATATATATATATTTATATATATATATTTCTTTCTATCATTCTCTGTTGTGTTGAAATGATGTTTCCTACGTCTCTCTCTCTCTCTCTCTCTCTCACTCTCTCTCTTTCTCTTTCTCTGCATGCGTGGTTGGCAATCGTATCATATGTGTTTCTTTGTAAGGTACCGATATGTGAAAATATAGAGAGCCCCTAGTAATAGGCTAATTTGCAATCACGTATGGAACAATCGATTATCGATCTCGTTCACGAATATATTTATTTACACTCTTTACGTATTCGTAGTTTTGTGACATTATTTACGATTTTTTATACATATATTTAACTCTTTCATTCGTCTATTTTTTTTATAATCGTTTTCGATTAGATCGAGAAAATTTTTGTCATATATATATATATGTGTGTACACACACACATATATCTCTTTGTTTTATTTTTATTTTTTTTTCTGTCCGAAGTAACGTGAGTAACACAATGACAACTCGCATATAAATATATATATATATATATATATATATATATATATATATTTCTTTCTATCTATCTCTGTTGTGTTTAAATGATGTTTCCTACGTCTCTCTCTCTCTCTCTCTCTCTCTCTCTCTCTCTCTATCTATCTCTCTCTCTTTCTCTTTCTCTGCATGCGTGGCTGGCAATCGTAGCATATATGTTGCTTTGTACGGTACCGATATTTGAAAATATAGAGAGCCCCTAGTAATAGGCAAATTTGCAATCACGTATGAAACAATCAATTATCGATCTCGTTCACGAATATATTTATTTACACTCGTTACGTATTCATAGTTTTGTGGCATTATTTACGATTTTTTATCCAAATATTTAACTCTTTCATTCGTTTATTTTTTTTATCTTCGTTTTCGATTAGATCGAGAAAATTTTTGTCATATATATATATGTGTGTATACACACACACATATATCTCTTTGTTATATTTTATTTTTATTTCTGTCCGAAGTAACGTGAGTTACACAATGACAACTCGCATATAAATATATATATATATATATATAAATATTTCTTTCTATCTATCTCTGTTGTGTTTAAATGATGTTTCCGACGTCTCTCTCTCTCTCTCTCTCTCTCTCTCTCTCTCACTCTCTCTCTTTCTCTTTCTCTGCATGCGTGGTTGGCAATCGTATCATTTGTGTTGCTTTGTAAGGTACCGATATGTGAAAATATAGAGAGCCCCTAGTAATAGGCTAATTTGCAATAACGTATGGAACAATCGATTATCGATCTCGTTCACGAATATATTTATTTACACTCTTTACGTATTCGTAGTTTTGTGACATTATTTACGATTTTTTATACATATATTTAACTCTTTCATTCGTCTATTTTTTTTATAATCGTTTTCGATTAGATCGAGAAAATTTTTGTCATATATATATATATGTGTGTACACACACACATATATCTCTTTGTTTTATTTTTATTTTTTTTTCTGTCCGAAGTAACGTGAGTAACACAATGACAACTCGCATATAAATATATATATATATATATATATATATATATATTTCTTTCTATCTATCTCTGTTGTGTTTAAATGATGTTTCCTACGTCTCTCTCTCTCTCTCTCTCTCTCTCTCTCTCTCTCTCTCTCTATCTATCTCTCTCTCTTTCTCTTTCTCTGCATGCGTGGCTGGCAATCGTAGCATATATGTTGCTTTGTACGGTACCGATATTTGAAAATATAGAGAGCCCCTAGTAATAGGCAAATTTGCAATCACGTATGAAACAATCAATTATCGATCTCGTTCACGAATATATTTATTTACACTCGTTACGTATTCGTAGTTTTGTGGCATTATTTACGATTTTTTATCCAAATATTTAACTCTTTCATTCGTTTATTTTTTTTATCTTCGTTTTCGATTAGATCGAGAAAATTTTTGTCATATATATATATGTGTGTATACACACACACATATATCTCTTTGTTATATTTTATTTTTATTTCTGTCCGAAGTAACGTGAGTTACACAATGACAACTCGCATATAAATATATATATATATATATATAAATATTTCTTTCTATCTCTGTTGTGTTTAAATGATGTTTCCGACGTCTCTCTCTCTCTCTCTCTCTCTCTCTCTCTCTCTCACTCTCTCTCTTTCTCTTTCTCTGCATGCGTGGTTGGCAATCGTATCATTTGTGTTGCTTTGTAAGGTACCGATATGTGAAAATATAGAGAGCCCCTAGTAATAGGCTAATTTGCAATAATGTATGGAACAATCGATTATCGATCTCGTTCACGAATATATTTATTTACACTCGTTACGTATTCGTAGTTTTGTGACATTATTTACGATTTTTTGTACAAATATTTATCTCTTTCATTCGTTTATTTTTTTTATATTCGTTTTCGATTAGATTGAGAAAATTTTTGTCACATATATATATGCGTATACATACATATATCTCTTTGTTTTATTTTTATTTTTATTTCTGTCCGAAGTAACGTGAGTAACACAATGACAACACGCATATAAATATATATATATATATATATATATATATATATATATATATGTATATATTTCTATCTTTCTCTGTTGTGTTGAAATGATGTTTCCTACGTCTCTCTCTCTCTCTCTCTCTCTCTCTCACTCTCTCTCTTTCTCTTTCTCTGCATGCGTGGTTGGCAATCGTATCATATGTGTTGCTTTGTAAGGTACCGATATGTGAAAATATAGAGAGCCCCTAGTAATAGGCTAATTTGCAATCACGTATGGAACAATCGATTATCGATCTCGTTCACGAATATATTTATTTACACTCTTTACGTATTCGTAGTTTTGTGACATTATTTACGATTTTTTATACATATATTTAACTCTTTCATTCGTCTATTTTTTTTATATTCGTTTTCGATTAGAATGAGAAAATTTTTGTCACATATATATATGCGTATACATACATATATGTCTTTGTTTTATTTTTATTTTTATTTCTGTCCGAAGTAACGTGAGTAACACAATGACATCTCGCCCATAAATATATATTTATATATATATATATATATATATTTCTTTCTATCATTCTCTGTTGTGTTGAAATGATGTTTCCTACGTCTCTCTCTCTCTCTCTCTCTCTCTCTCTCTCTCACTGCATGCGTGGCTGGCAATCGTAGCATATGTGTTGCTTTGTACGGTACCGATATGTGAAAATATAGAGAGCCCCTAGTAATAGGCAAATTTGCAATCACGTATGAAACAATCAATTATCGATCTCGTTCACGAACATATTTATTTCACTCGTTACGTATTCGTAGTTTTGTGGCATTATTTACGATTTTTTATACAAATATTTCTCTCTTTCATTCGTTTATTTTTTTTATCTTCGTTTTCGATTAGATCGAGAAAATTTTTGTCATATATATATATATGTGTATACACACACACATATATCTCTTTGTTTTATTTTTATTTTTATTTCTGTCCGAAGTAACGTGAGTAACACAATGATATCTCGCCCATAAATATATATTTATATATATATATATTTCTTTCTATCTTTCTCTGTTGTGTTGAAATGATGTTTCCTACGTCTCTCTCTCTCACACTCTCTCTCTTTCTCTTTCTCTGCATGCGTGGTTGGCAATCGCAGCATATGTGTTGCTTTGTAAGGTACCGATATGTGAAAATAATGAGAGCCCCTAGTAATAGGCTAATTTGCAATCACGTATGGAACAATCGATTATCGATCTCGTTCACGAATATATTTATTTACACTCGTTACGTATTCGTAGTTTTGTGACATTTTTTACGATTTTTTGTACAAATATTTATCTCTTTCATTCGTTTATCATTTTTATATTCGTTTTCGATTAGATCGAGAAAATTTTTTTTATATATATATATGTGTATACACACACACATATATCTCTTTGTTTTATTTTTATTTTTATTTCTGTCCGAAGTAACGTGAGTAACACAATGACAACTCGCATATAATTATATATATATATATAAATATTTCTTTCTATCTATCTCTGTTGTGTTTAAATGATGTTTCCTACGTCTCTCTCTCTCTCTCTCTCTCTCTCTCTCTCTCTCTCTCTCTCTCTCTCTCTCTCTCTCTAACTCTCTCTCTTTCTCTTTCTCTGCATGCGTGGTTGGCAATCGTAGCATATATTTTGCTTTGTACGGTACCGATATGTGATAATATAGAGAACCCCTAGTAATTGGCTAATTTGCAATCACGTATGGAACAATCGATTATCGATCTCGTTCACGAATATATTTATTTACACTCGTTACGTATTCGTAGTTTTGTGCCATTATTTAGGATTTCTTATACAAGTATTTCTCTCTCTCATTCGTTTATTATTTTAATATTCGTTTTCGATTAGATCGAGAAAATTTTTGTCATATATATATATATGTGTGTACACACACACATATATCTCTTTGTTTTATTTTTATTTTTTTTTCTGTCCGAAGTAACGTGAGTAACACAATGACAACTCGCATATAAATATATATATATATATATTTCTTTCTATCTATCTCTGTTGTGTTTAAATGATGTTTCCTACGTCTCTCTCTCTCTCTCTCTCTCTCTCTCTCTCTCTCTCTATCTATCTCTCTCTCTTTCTCTTTCTCTGCATGCGTGGCTGTCAATCGTAGCATATATGTTGCTTTGTACGGTACCGATATTTGAAAATATAGAGAGCCCCTAGTAATAGGCAAATTTGCAATCACGTATGAAACAATCAATTATCGATCTCGTTCACGAATATATTTATTTACACTCTTTACGTATTCGTAGTTTTGTGACATTATTTACGATTTTTTATACATATATTTAACTCTTTCATTCGTCTATTTTTTTTATATTCGTTTTCGATTAGATCGAGAAAATTTTTGTCATATATATATATATGTGTGTACACACACACATATATCTCTTTGTTTTATTTTTATTTTTTTTTCTGTCCGAAGTAACGTGAGTAACACAATGACAACTCGCATATAAATATATATATATATATATATATATATATATATATATATATATATTTCTTTCTATCTATCTCTGTTGTGTTTAAATGATGTTTCCTACGTCTCTCTCTCTCTCTCTCTCTCTCTCTCTCTATCTATCTATCTCTCTCTCTTTCTCTTTCTCTGCATGCGTGGCTGGCAATCGTAGCATATATGTTGCTTTGTACGGTACTGATATTTGAAAATATAGAGAGCCCCTAGTAATAGGCAAATTTGCAATCACGTATGAAACAATCAATTATCGATCTCGTTCACGAATATATTTATTTACACTCGTTACGTATTCGTAGTTTTGTGGCATTATTTACGATTTTTTATCCAAATATTTAACTCTTTCATTCGTTTATTTTTTTCATCTTCGTTTTCGATTAGATCGAGAAAATTTTTGTCATATATATATCTGTGTGTATACACACACACATATATCTCTTTGTTTTATTTTTATTTTTATTTCTGTCCGAAGTAACGTGAGTAACACAATGATATCTCGCCCATAAATATATATTTATATATATATATATTTCTTTCTATCTTTCTCTGTTGTGTTGAAATGATGTTTCCTACGTCTCTCTCTCTCACACTCTCTCTCTTTCTCTTTCTCTGCATGCGTGGTTGGCAATCGTAGCATATATTTTGCTTTGTTCGGTACCGATATGTGATAATATAGAGAACCCCTAGTAATAGGCTAATTTGCAATCACGTATGGAACAATCGATTATCGATCTCGTTCACGAATATATTTATTTACACTCGTTACGTATTCGTAGTTTTGTGACATTATTTACGATTCTTTATACAAATATTTAACTCTTTCATTCGTCTATTTTTTTTATCTTCGTTTTCGATTAGATCGAGAAAATTTTTGTCATATATATATATATGTGTATACACACACACATATATCTCTTTGTTTTATTTTTATTTTTATTTCTGTCCGAAGTAACGTGAGTAACACAATGACAACACGCATATAAATATATATATATATATATTTCTTTCTATCTTTCTCTGGTGTGTTGAAATGATGTTTCCTACGTCTCTCTCTCTCTCTCTCTCTCTCTCTCTCTCTCTCTCTCTCTGCATGGGTGGCTGGCAATCGTAGCATATGTGTTGCTTTGTAAGGTACCGATATGTGAAAATAATGAGAGCCCCTAGTAATAGGCTAATTTGCAATCACGTATGGAACAATCGATTATCGATCACGTTCACGAATATATTTATTTACACTCGTTACGTATTCGTAGTTTTGTGACATTTTTTACGATTTTTTGTACAAATATTTATCTCTTTCATTCGTTTATCATTTTTATATTCGTTTTCGATTAGATCGAGTAAATTTTTGTCATATATATATATGCGTATACACACACACATATATCTCTTTGTTTTATTTTTATTTTTATTTCTGTCCGATGTAACGTGAATAACACAATGACATCTCGCCCATAAATATGTATATATATATATATATATATATATATATATATTTCTTTCTATCATTCTCTGTTGTGTTGAAATGATGTTTCCTACGTCTCTCTCTCTCTCTCTCTCTCTCTCTCTCTCTCTATTTCTCTGTCTGTCTCTCTCTTTCTCATTCTCTGCATGCGTGGTTGGCAATCGTAGCATATATGTTGCTTTGTACGGTACCGATATGTGAAAATATAGAGAGCCCCAAGTAATAGGCTAATTAGCAATCACGTATGAAACAATCGATTATCGATCTCGTTCACGAATATATTAATTTACACACGTTACGTATTCGTAGTTTTGTGACATTATTTACGATTTTTTATACAAATATTTAACTCTTTCATTCGTTTATTTTTTTTATCTTCGTTTTCGATTAGATCGAGAAAATTTTTGTCATATATATATATGTGTATACACACATATATATATCTCTTTGTTTTATTTTTATTTTTATTTCTGTCCGAAGTAACGTGAATAACACAATGACATCTCGCCCATAAATATATATATATATATTTATATATATATATTTCTTTCTATCATTCTCTGTTGTGTTGAAATGATGTTTCCTACGTCTCTCTCTCTCTCTCTCTCTCTCTCTCACTCTCTCTCTTTCTCTTTCTCTGCATGCGTGGTTGGCAATCGTATCATATGTGTTTCTTTGTAAGGTACCGATATGTGAAAATATAGAGAGCCCCTAGTAATAGGCTAATTTGCAATCACGTATGGAACAATCGATTATCGATCTCGTTCACGAATATATTTATTTACACTCTTTACGTATTCGTAGTTTTGTGACATTATTTACGATTTTTTATACATATATTTAACTCTTTCATTCGTCTATTTTTTTTATATTCGTTTTCGATTAGATCGAGAAAATTTTTGTCATATATATATATATGTGTGTACACACACACATATATCTCTTTGTTTTATTTTTATTTTTTTTTCTGTCCGAAGTAACGTGAGTAACACAATGACAACTCGCATATAAATATATATATATATATATATATATATATATTTCTTTCTATCTATCTCTGTTGTGTTTAAATGATGTTTCCTACGTCTCTCTCTCTCTCTCTCTCTCTCTCTCTCTCTCTCTCTCTCTCTCTATCTATCTCTCTCTCTTTCTCTTTCTCTGCATGCGTGGCTGGCAATCGTAGCATATATGTTGCTTTGTACGGTACCGATATTTGAAAATATAGAGAGCCCCTAGTAATAGGCAAATTTGCAATCACGTATGAAACAATCAATTATCGATCTCGTTCACGAATATATTTATTTACACTCGTTACGTATTCGTAGTTTTGTGGCATTATTTACGATTTTTTATCCAAATATTTAACTCTTTCATTCGTTTATTTTTTTTATCTTCGTTTTCGATTAGATCGAGAAAATTTTTGTCATATATATATATGTGTGTATACACACACACATATATCTCTTTGTTATATTTTATTTTTATTTCTGTCCGAAGTAACGTGAGTTACACAATGACAACTCGCATATAAATATATATATATATATATATATAAATATTTCTTTCTATCTATCTCTGTTGTGTTTAAATGATGTTTCCGACGTCTCTCTCTCTCTCTCTCTCTCTCTCTCTCTCTCACTCTCTCTCTTTCTCTTTCTCTGCATGCGTGGTTGGCAATCGTATCATATGTGTTGCTTTGTAAGGTACCGATATGTGAAAATATAGAGAGCCCCTAGTAATAGGTTAATTTGCAATCACGTATGGAACAATCGATTATCGATCTCGTTCACGAATATATTTATTTACACTCTTTACGTATTCGTAGTTTTGTGACATTATTTACGATTTTTTATACAAATATTTAACTCTTTCATTCTTTTATTTTTTTTAACTTCGTTTTCGATAAGATCGAGAAAATTTTTGTCATATATATATATATGTGTATACACACACACATATATCTCTTTGTTTTATTTTTATTTTTATTTCTGTCCGAAGTAACGTGAGTAACACAATGACAACTCGCATATAATTATATATATATATATAAATATTTCTTTCTATCTATCTCTGTTGTGTTTAAATGATGTTTCCTACGTCTCTCTCTCTCTCTCTCTCTCTCTCTCTCTCTCTCTCTCTCTCTCTCTCTCTCTCTCTAACTCTCTCTCTTTCTCTTTCTCTGCATGCGTGGTTGGCAATCGTAGCATATATTTTGCTTTGTACGGTACCGATATGTGATAATATAGAGAACCCCTAGTAATTGGCTAATTTGCAATCACGTATGGAACAATCGAT
Organism: Dolichovespula sylvestris; assembly: GCA_918808275.2. Classification (NCBI taxonomy): domain Eukaryota; kingdom Metazoa; phylum Arthropoda; class Insecta; order Hymenoptera; family Vespidae; genus Dolichovespula; species Dolichovespula sylvestris. Next base: position 368,741 of record OU964976.1, read on the forward strand.
TATCGATCTCGTTCACGAATATATTTATTTACACTCGTTACGTATTCGTAGTTTTGTGCCATTATTTACGATTTTTTATACAAGTATTTCTCTCTCTCATTCGTTTATTATTTTAATATTCGTTTTCGATTAGATCGAGAAAATTTTTGTCATATATATATATATGTGTGTACACACACACATATATCTCTTTGTTTTATTTTTATTTTTTTTTCTGTCCGAAGTAACGTGAGTAACACAATGACAACTCGCATATAAATATATATATATATATATTTCTTTCTATCTATCTCTGTTGTGTTTAAATGATGTTTCCTACGTCTCTCTCTCTCTCTCTCTCTCTCTCTCTCTCTCTCTCTATCTATCTCTCTCTCTTTCTCTTTCTCTGCATGCGTGGCTGTCAATCGTAGCATATATGTTGCTTTGTACGGTACCGATATTTGAAAATATAGAGAGCCCCTAGTAATAGGCAAATTTGCAATCACGTATGAAACAATCAATTATCGATCTCGTTCACGAATATATTTATTTACACTCTTTACGTATTCGTAGTTTTGTGACATTATTTACGATTTTTTATACATATATTTAACTCTTTCATTCGTCTATTTTTTTTATATTCGTTTTCGATTAGATCGAGAAAATTTTTGTCATATATATATATATGTGTGTACACACACACATATATCTCTTTGTTTTATTTTTATTTTTTTTTCTGTCCGAAGTAACGTGAGTAACACAATGACAACTCGCATATAAATATATATATATATATATATATATATATATATATATATATATTTCTTTCTATCTATCTCTGTTGTGTTTAAATGATGTTTCCTACGTCTCTCTCTCTCTCTCTCTCTCTCTCTCTCTATCTATCTATCTCTCTCTCTTTCTCTTTCTCTGCATGCGTGGCTGGCAATCGTAGCATATATGTTGCTTTGTACGGTACTGATATTTGAAAATATAGAGAGCCCCTAGTAATAGGCAAATTTGCAATCACGTATGAAACAATCAATTATCGATCTCGTTCACGAATATATTTATTTACACTCGTTACGTATTCGTAGTTTTGTGGCATTATTTACGATTTTTTATCCAAATATTTAACTCTTTCATTCGTTTATTTTTTTCATCTTCGTTTTCGATTAGATCGAGAAAATTTTTGTCATATATATATCTGTGTGTATACACACACACATATATCTCTTTGTTTTATTTTTATTTTTATTTCTGTCCGAAGTAACGTGAGTAACACAATGATATCTCGCCCATAAATATATATTTATATATATATATATTTCTTTCTATCTTTCTCTGTTGTGTTGAAATGATGTTTCCTACGTCTCTCTCTCTCACACTCTCTCTCTTTCTCTTTCTCTGCATGCGTGGTTGGCAATCGTAGCATATATTTTGCTTTGTTCGGTACCGATATGTGATAATATAGAGAACCCCTAGTAATAGGCTAATTTGCAATCACGTATGGAACAATCGATTATCGATCTCGTTCACGAATATATTTATTTACACTCGTTACGTATTCGTAGTTTTGTGACATTATTTACGATTCTTTATACAAATATTTAACTCTTTCATTCGTCTATTTTTTTTATCTTCGTTTTCGATTAGATCGAGAAAATTTTTGTCATATATATATATATGTGTATACACACACACATATATCTCTTTGTTTTATTTTTATTTTTATTTCTGTCCGAAGTAACGTGAGTAACACAATGACAACACGCATATAAATATATATATATATATATTTCTTTCTATCTTTCTCTGGTGTGTTGAAATGATGTTTCCTACGTCTCTCTCTCTCTCTCTCTCTCTCTCTCTCTCTCTCTCTCTCTCTGCATGGGTGGCTGGCAATCGTAGCATATGTGTTGCTTTGTAAGGTACCGATATGTGAAAATAATGAGAGCCCCTAGTAATAGGCTAATTTGCAATCACGTATGGAACAATCGATTATCGATCTCGTTCACGAATATATTTATTTACACTCGTTACGTATTCGTAGTTTTGTGACATTTTTTACGATTTTTTGTACAAATATTTATCTCTTTCATTCGTTTATCATTTTTATATTCGTTTTCGATTAGATCGAGTAAATTTTTGTCATATATATATATGCGTATACACACACACATATATCTCTTTGTTTTATTTTTATTTTTATTTCTGTCCGATGTAACGTGAATAACACAATGACATCTCGCCCATAAATATGTATATATATATATATATATATATATATATATATTTCTTTCTATCATTCTCTGTTGTGTTGAAATGATGTTTCCTACGTCTCTCTCTCTCTCTCTCTCTCTCTCTCTCTCTCTATTTCTCTGTCTGTCTCTCTCTTTCTCATTCTCTGCATGCGTGGTTGGCAATCGTAGCATATATGTTGCTTTGTACGGTACCGATATGTGAAAATATAGAGAGCCCCAAGTAATAGGCTAATTAGCAATCACGTATGAAACAATCGATTATCGATCTCGTTCACGAATATATTAATTTACACACGTTACGTATTCGTAGTTTTGTGACATTATTTACGATTTTTTATACAAATATTTAACTCTTTCATTCGTTTATTTTTTTTATCTTCGTTTTCGATTAGATCGAGAAAATTTTTGTCATATATATATATGTGTATACACACACATATATATCTCTTTGTTTTATTTTTATTTTTATTTCTGTCCGAAGTAACGTGAATAACACAATGACATCTCGCCCATAAATATATATATATATATTTATATATATATATTTCTTTCTATCATTCTCTGTTGTGTTGAAATGATGTTTCCTACGTCTCTCTCTCTCTCTCTCTCTCTCTCTCACTCTCTCTCTTTCTCTTTCTCTGCATGCGTGGTTGGCAATCGTATCATATGTGTTTCTTTGTAAGGTACCGATATGTGAAAATATAGAGAGCCCCTAGTAATAGGCTAATTTGCAATCACGTATGGAACAATCGATTATCGATCTCGTTCACGAATATATTTATTTACACTCTTTACGTATTCGTAGTTTTGTGACATTATTTACGATTTTTTATACATATATTTAACTCTTTCATTCGTCTATTTTTTTTATATTCGTTTTCGATTAGATCGAGAAAATTTTTGTCATATATATATATATGTGTGTACACACACACATATATCTCTTTGTTTTATTTTTATTTTTTTTTCTGTCCGAAGTAACGTGAGTAACACAATGACAACTCGCATATAAATATATATATATATATATATATATATATATTTCTTTCTATCTATCTCTGTTGTGTTTAAATGATGTTTCCTACGTCTCTCTCTCTCTCTCTCTCTCTCTCTCTCTCTCTCTCTCTCTCTATCTATCTCTCTCTCTTTCTCTTTCTCTGCATGCGTGGCTGGCAATCGTAGCATATATGTTGCTTTGTACGGTACCGATATTTGAAAATATAGAGAGCCCCTAGTAATAGGCAAATTTGCAATCACGTATGAAACAATCAATTATCGATCTCGTTCACGAATATATTTATTTACACTCGTTACGTATTCGTAGTTTTGTGGCATTATTTACGATTTTTTATCCAAATATTTAACTCTTTCATTCGTTTATTTTTTTTATCTTCGTTTTCGATTAGATCGAGAAAATTTTTGTCATATATATATATGTGTGTATACACACACACATATATCTCTTTGTTATATTTTATTTTTATTTCTGTCCGAAGTAACGTGAGTTACACAATGACAACTCGCATATAAATATATATATATATATATATATAAATATTTCTTTCTATCTATCTCTGTTGTGTTTAAATGATGTTTCCGACGTCTCTCTCTCTCTCTCTCTCTCTCTCTCTCTCACTCTCTCTCTTTCTCTTTCTCTGCATGCGTGGTTGGCAATCGTATCATTTGTGTTGCTTTGTAAGGTACAGATATGTGAAAATATAGAGAGCCCCTAGTAATAGGCTAATTTGCAATCACGTATGGAACAATCGATTATCGATCTCGTTCACGAATATATTTATTTACACTCTTTACGTATTCGTAGTTTTGTGACATTATTTACGATTTTTTATACATATATTTAACTCTTTCATTCGTCTATTTTTTTTATATTCGTTTTCGATTAGAATGAGAAAATTTTTGTCACATATATATATGCGTATACATACATATATCTCTTTGTTTTATTTTTATTTTTATTTCTGTCCGAAGTAACGTGAGTAACACAATGACATCTCGCCCATAAATATATATTTATATATATATATATATATATTTCTTTCTATCATTCTCTGTTGTGTTGAAATGATGTTTCCTACGTCTCTCTCTCTCTCTCTCTCTCTCTCTCTCTCTCTCTCTGCATGCGTGGCTGGCAATCGTAGCATATGTGTTGCTTTGTACGGTACCGATATGTGAAAATATAGAGAGCCCCTAGTAATAGGCAAATTTGCAATCACGTATGAAACAATCAATTATCGATCTCGTTCACGAATATATTTATTTACACTCGTTACGTATTCGTAGTTTTGTGACATTATTTACGATTTTTTATACAAATATTTAACTCTTTCATTCTTTTATTTTTTTTAACTTCGTTTTCGATTAGATCGAGAAAATTTTTGTCATATATATATATATGTGTATACACACACACATATATCTCTTTGTTTTATTTTTATTTTTTTTTCTGTCCGAAGTAACGTGAGTAACACAATGACAACTCGCATATAAATATATATATATATATATATATATATATATTTCTTTCTATCTTTCTCTGTTGTGTTGAAATGATGTTTCCTACGTCTCTCTCTCTCACACTTTCTCTCTTTCTCTTTCTCTGCATGCGTGGTTGGCAATCGTAGCATATATGTTGCTTTGTACGGTACCGATATTTGAAAATATAGAGAGCCCCTAGTAATAGGCAAATTTGCAATCACGTATGAAACAATCAATTATCGATCTCGTTCACGAATATATTTATTTACACTCGTTACGTATTCGTAGTTTTGTGGCATTATTTACGATTTTTTATCCAAATATTTAACTCTTTCATTCGTTTATTTTTTTTATCTTCGTTTTCGATTAGATCGAGAAAATTTTTGTCATATATATATATGTGTGTATACACACACACATATATCTCTTTGTTATATTTTATTTTTATTTCTGTCCGAAGTAACGTGAGTTACACAATGACAACTCGCATATAAATATATATATATATATATATAAATATTTCTTTCTATCTATCTCTGTTGTGTTTAAATGATGTTTCCTACGTCTCTCTCTCTCTCTCTCTCTCTCTCTCTCTCTCTCTCACTCTCTCTCTTTCTCTTTCTCTGCATGCGTGGTTGGCAATCGTATCATTTGTGTTGCTTTGTAAGGTAACGATATGTGAAAATATAGAGAGCCCCAAGTAATAGGCTAATTTGCAATCACGTATGAAACATTTGATGATCGATCTCGTTCACGAACATATTTATTTACACTCGTTACGTATTCGTAGTTTTGTGACATTATTTACGATTTTTTGTACAAATATTTATCTTTTTCATTCGTTTATTTTTTTTATATTCGTTTTCGATTAGATTGAGAAAATTTTTGTCACATATATATATGCGTATACATACATATATCTCTTTGTTTTATTTTTATTTTTATTTCTGTCCGAAGTAACGTGAGTAACACAATGACAACACGCATATATATATATATATATATATATATATTTCTTTCTATCTTTCTCTGTTGTGTTGAAATGATGTTTCCTACGTCTCTCTCTCTCTCTCTCTCTCTCTCTCACTCTCTCTCTTTCTCTTTCTCTGCATGCGTGGTTGGCAATCGTATCATATGTGTTGCTTTGTAAGGTACCGATATGTGAAAATATAGAGAGCCCCTAGTAATAGGCTAATTTGCAATCACGTATGGAACAATCGATTATCGATCTCGTTCACGAATATATTTATTTACACTCGTTACGTATTCGTAGTTTTGTGGCATTATTTACGATTTTTTATCCAAATATTTAACTCTTTCATTCGTTTATTTTTTTTATCTTCGTTTTCGATTAGATCGAGAAAATTTTTGTCATATATATATATGTGTGTATACACACACACATATATCTCTTTGTTATATTTTATTTTTATTTCTGTCCGAAGTAACGTGAGTTACACAATGACAACTCGCATATAAATATATATATATATATATATATAAATATTTCTTTCTATCTATCTCTGTTGTGTTTAAATGATGTTTCCGACGTCTCTCTCTCTCTCTCTCTCTCTCTCTCTCTCACTCTCTCTCTTTCTCTTTCTCTGCATGCGTGGTTGGCAATCGTATCATTTGTGTTGCTTTGTAAGGTACAGATATGTGAAAATATAGAGAGCCCCTAGTAATAGGCTAATTTGCAATCACGTATGGAACAATCGATTATCGATCTCGTTCACGAATATATTTATTTACACTCTTTACGTATTCGTAGTTTTGTGACATTATTTACGATTTTTTATACATATATTTAACTCTTTCATTCGTCTATTTTTTTTATATTCGTTTTCGATTAGAATGAGAAAATTTTTGTCACATATATATATGCGTATACATACATATATCTCTTTGTTTTATTTTTATTTTTATTTCTGTCCGAAGTAACGTGAGTAACACAATGACATCTCGCCCATAAATATATATTTATATATATATATATATATATTTCTTTCTATCATTCTCTGTTGTGTTGAAATGATGTTTCCTACGTCTCTCTCTCTCTCTCTCTCTCTCTCTCTCTCTCTCTCTCTGCATGCGTGGCTGGCAATCGTAGCATATGTGTTGCTTTGTACGGTACCGATATGTGAAAATATAGAGAGCCCCTAGTAATAGGCAAATTTGCAATCACGTATGAAACAATCAATTATCGATCTCGTTCACGAATATATTTATTTACACTCGTTACGTATTCGTAGTTTTGTGACATTATTTACGATTTTTTATACAAATATTTAACTCTTTCATTCTTTTATTTTTTTTAACTTCGTTTTCGATTAGATCGAGAAAATTTTTGTCATATATATATATATGTGTATACACACACACATATATCTCTTTGTTTTATTTTTATTTTTTTTTCTGTCCGAAGTAACGTGAGTAACACAATGACAACTCGCATATAAATATATATATATATATATATATATATATATATTTCTTTCTATCTTTCTCTGTTGTGTTGAAATGATGTTTCCTACGTCTCTCTCTCACACACTTTCTCTCTTTCTCTTTCTCTGCATGCGTGGTTGGCAATCGTAGCATATATGTTGCTTTGTACGGTACCGATATTTGAAAATATAGAGAGCCCCTAGTAATAGGCAAATTTGCAATCACGTATGAAACAATCAATTATCGATCTCGTTCACGAATATATTTATTTACACTCGTTACGTATTCGTAGTTTTGTGGCATTATTTACGATTTTTTATCCAAATATTTAACTCTTTCATTCGTTTATTTTTTTTATCTTCGTTTTCGATTAGATCGAGAAAATTTTTGTCATATATATATATGTGTGTATACACACACACATATATCTCTTTGTTATATTTTATTTTTATTTCTGTCCGAAGTAACGTGAGTTACACAATGACAACTCGCATATAAATATATATATATATATATATAAATATTTCTTTCTATCTATCTCTGTTGTGTTTAAATGATGTTTCCTACGTCTCTCTCTCTCTCTCTCTCTCTCTCTCTCTCTCTCTCTCACTCTCTCTCTTTCTCTTTCTCTGCATGCGTGGTTGGCAATCGTATCATTTGTGTTGCTTTGTAAGGTAACGATATGTGAAAATATAGAGAGCCCCAAGTAATAGGCTAATTTGCAATCACGTATGAAACATTTGATGATCGATCTCGTTCACGAACATATTTATTTACACTCGTTACGTATTCGTAGTTTTGTGACATTATTTACGATTTTTTGTACAAATATTTATCTTTTTCATTCGTTTATTTTTTTTATATTCGTTTTCGATTAGATTGAGAAAATTTTTGTCACATATATATATGCGTATACATACATATATCTCTTTGTTTTATTTTTATTTTTATTTCTGTCCGAAGTAACGTGAGTAACACAATGACAACACGCATATATATATATATATATATATATATTTCTTTCTATCTTTCTCTGTTGTGTTGAAATGATGTTTCCTACGTCTCTCTCTCTCTCTCTCTCTCTCTCTCTCACTCTCTCTCTTTCTCTTTCTCTGCATGCGTGGTTGGCAATCGTATCATATGTGTTGCTTTGTAAGGTACCGATATGTGAAAATATAGAGAGCCCCTAGTAATAGGCTAATTTGCAATCACGTATGGAACAATCGATTATCGATCTCGTTCACGAATATATTTATTTACACTCTTTACGTATTCGTAGTTTTGTGACATTATTTACGATTTTTTATACATATATTTATCTCTTTCATTCGTTTATTTTTTTTATATTCGTTTTCGATTAGATTGAGAAAATTTTTGTCACATATATATATGCGTATACATACATATATCTCTTTGTTTTATTTTTATTTTTATTTCTGTCCGAAGTAACGTGAGTAACACAATGACAACACGCATATATATATATATATATATATATATATATATATATTTCTTTCTATCTTTCTCTGTTGTGTTGAAATGATGTTTCCTACGTCTCTCTCTCTCTCTCTCTCTCTCTCTCTCTCACTCTCTCTCTTTCTCTTTCTCTGCATGCGTGGTTGGCAATCGTATCATATGTGTTGCTTTGTAAGGTACCGATATGTGAAAATATAGAGAGCCCCTAATAATAGGTTAATTTGCAATCACGTATGGAACCATCGATTATCGATCTCGTTCACGAATATATTTATTTACACTCTTTACGTATTCGTAGTTTTGTGACATTATTTACGATTTTTTATACATATATTTAACTCTTTCATTCGTCTATTTTTTTTATATTCGTTTTCGATTAGATTGAGAAAATTTTTGTCACATATATATATGCGTATACATACATATATCTCTTTGTTTTATTTTTATTTTTATTTCTGTCCGAAGTAACGTGAGTAACACAATGACAACACGCATATAAATATATATATATATATATATATATATATATATATATATTTCTTTCTATCATTCTCTGTTGTGTTGAAATGATGTTTCCTACGTCTCTCTCTCTCTCTCTCTCTCTCTCTCTCTCTCTATCTATCTCTCTCTCTTTCTCTTTCTCTGCATGCGTGGCTGGCAATCGTAGCATATATGTTGCTTTGTACGGTACCGATATTTGAAAATATAGAGAGCCCCTAGTAATAGGCAAATTTGCAATCACGTATGAAACAATCAATTATCGATCTCGTTCACGAATATATTTATTTACACTCGTTACGTATTCGTAGTTTTGTGGCATTATTTACGATTTTTTATCCAAATATTTAACTCTTTCATTCGTTTATTTTTTTTATCTTCGTTTTCGATTAGATCGAGAAAATTTTTGTCATATATATATATGTGTGTATACACACACACATATATCTCTTTGTTATATTTTATTTTTATTTCTGTCCGAAGTAACGTGAGTTACACAATGACAACTCGCATATAAATATATATATATATATATATAAATATTTCTTTCTATCTATCTCTGTTGTGTTTAAATGATGTTTCCTACGTCTCTCTCTCTCTCTCTCTCTCTCTCTCTCTCTCTCACTCTCTCTCTTTCTCTTTCTCTGCATGCGTGGTTGGCAATCGTATCATATGTGTTGCTTTGTAAGGTACCGATATGTGAAAATATAGAGAGCCCCTAGTAATAGGCTAATTTGCAATCACGTATGGAACAATCGATTATCGATCTCGTTCACGAATATATTTATTTACACTCTTTACGTATTCGTAGTTTTGTGACATTATTTACGATTTTTTATACATATATTTAACTCTTTCATTCGTCTATTTTTTTTATATTCGTTTTCGATTAGATTGAGAAAATTTTTGTCACATATATATATGCGTATACATACATATATCTCTTTGTTTTATTTTTATTTTTATTTCTGTCCGAAGTAACGTGAGTAACACAATGACATCTCGCCCATAAATATATATTTATATATATATATATATATATATATATATTTCTTTCTATCATTCTCTGTTGTGTTGAAATGATGTTTCCTACGTCTCTCTCTCTCTCTCTCTCTCTCTCTCTCTCTCTCTCTCTGCATGCGTGGCTGGCAATCGTAGCATATGTGTTGCTTTGTACGGTACCGATATGTGAAAATATAGAGAGCCCCAAGTAATAGGCTAATTTGCAATCACGTATGAAACATTTGATGATCGATCTCGTTCACGAACATATTTATTTACACTCGTTACGTATTCGTAGTTTTGTGACATTATTTACGATTTTTTGTACAAATATTTATCTCTTTCATTCGTTTATTTTTTTTATATTCGTTTTCGATTAGATTGAGAAAATTTTTGTCACATATATATATGCGTATACATACATATATCTCTTTGTTTTATTTTTATTTTTATTTCTGTCCGAAGTAACGTGAGTAACACAATGACATCTCGCCCATAAATATATATTTATATATATATATATTTATTTCTTTCTATCATTCTCTGTTGTGTTGAAATGATGTTTCCTACGTCTCTCTCTCTCTCTCTCTCTCTCTCTCTCTCTCTCTCTGCATGCGTGGCTGGCAATCGTAGCATATGTGTTGCTTTGTACGGTACCGATATGTGAAAATATAGAGAGCCCCTAGTAATAGGCAAATTTGCAATCACGTATGAAACAATCAATTATCGATCTCGTTCACGAATATATTTATTTACACTCGTTACGTATTCGTAGTTTTGTGACATTATTTACGATTTTTTATACAAATATTTAACTCTTTCATTCTTTTATTTTTTTTAACTTCGTTTTCGATTAGATCGAGAAAATTTTTGTCATATATATATATGTGTATACACACACACATATATCTCTTTGTTTTATTTTTATTTTTATTTCTGTCCGAAGTAACGTGAGTAACACAATGACAACTCGCATATAATTATATATATATATATATATAAATATTTCTTTCTATCTATCTCTGTTGTGTTTAAATGATGCTTCCTACGTCTCTCTCTCTCTCTCTCTCTCTCTCTCTCTATCTCTCTCTCTTTCTCTTTCTCTGCATGCGTGGTTGGCAATCGTAGCATATATGTTGCTTTGTACGGTACCGATATTTGAAAATATAGAGAGCCCCTAGTAATAGGCAAATTTGCAATCACGTATGAAACAATCAATTATCGATCTCGTTCACGAATATATTTATTTACACTCGTTACGTATTCGTAGTTTTGTGGCATTATTTACGATTTTTTATCCAAATATTTAACTCTTTCATTCGTTTATTTTTTTTATCTTCGTTTTCGATTAGATCGAGAAAATTTTTTTTATATATATATATGTGTATACACACACACATATATCTCTTTGTTTTACTTTTATTTTTTTTTCTGTCCGAAGTAACGTGAGTTACACAATGACAACTCGCATATAAATATATATATATATATATATATAAATATTTCTTTCTATCTATCTCTGTTGTGTTTAAATGATGTTTCCTACGTCTCTCTCTCTCTCTCTCTCTCTCTCTCTCTCTCTCTCACTCTCTCTCTTTCTCTTTCTCTGCATGCGTGGTTGGCAATCGTATCATTTGTGTTGCTTTGTAAGGTACCGATATGTGAAAATATAGAGAGCCCCAAGTAATAGGCTAATTTGCAATCACGTATGGAACAATCGATTATCGATCTCGTTCACGAATATATTTATTTACACTCTTTACGTATTCGTAGTTTTGTGACATTATTTACGATTTTTTATACATATATTTAACTCTTTCATTCGTCTATTTTTTTTATATTCGTTTTCGATTAGATTGAGAAAATTTTTGTCACATATATATATGCGTATACATACATATATCTCTTTGTTTTATTTTTATTTTTATTTCTGTCCGAAGTAACGTGAGTAACACAATGACATCTCGCCCATAAATATATATTTATATATATATATATATATATATATATTTCTTTCTATCATTCTCTGTTGTGTTGAAATGATGTTTCCTACGTCTCTCTCTCTCTCTCTCTCTCTCTCTCTCTCTCTCTGCATGCGTGGCTGGCAATCGTAGCATATGTGTTGCTTTGTACGGTACCGATATGTGAAAATATAGAGAGCCCCAAGTAATAGGCTAATTTGCAATCACGTATGAAACATTTGATGATCGATCTCGTTCACGAACATATTTATTTACACTCGTTACGTATTCGTAGTTTTGTGACATTATTTACGATTTTTTGTACAAATATTTATCTCTTTCATTCGTTTATTTTTTTTATATTCGTTTTCGATTAGATTGAGAAAATTTTTGTCACATATATATATGCGTATACATACATATATCTCTTTGTTTTATTTTTATTTTTATTTCTGTCCGAAGTAACGTGAGTAACACAATGACAACACGCATATAAATATATATATATATATATATATATATATATATATATATATATATATGTATATATTTCTATCTTTCTCTGTTGTGTTGAAATGATGTTTCCTACGTCTCTCTCTCTCTCTCTCTCTCTCTCTCACTCTCTCTCTTTCTCTTTCTCTGCATGCGTGGTTGGCAATCGTATCATATGTGTTGCTTTGTAAGGTACCGATATGTGAAAATATAGAGAGCCCCTAGTAATAGGCTAATTTGCAATCACGTATGGAACAATCGATTATCGATCTCGTTCACGAATATATTTATTTACACTCTTTACGTATTCGTAGTTTTGTGACATTATTTACGATTTTTTATACATATATTTAACTCTTTCATTCGTCTATTTTTTTTATATTCGTTTTCGATTAGATTGAGAAAATTTTTGTCACATATATATATGCGTATACATACATATATCTCTTTGTTTTATTTTTATTTTTATTTCTGTCCGAAGTAACGTGAGTAACACAATGACATCTCGCCCATAAATATATATTTATATATATATATATATATTTCTTTCTATCATTCTCTGTTGTGTTGAAATGATGTTTCCTACGTCTCTCTCTCTCTCTCTCTCTCTCTCTCTCTCTCTCTGCATGCGTGGCTGGCAATCGTAGCATATGTGTTGCTTTGTACGGTACCGATATGTGAAAATATAGAGAGCCCCTAGTAATAGGCAAATTTGCAATCACGTATGAAACAATCAATTATCGATCTCGTTCACGAATATATTTATTTACACTCGTTACGTATTCGTAGTTTTGTGACATTATTTACGATTTTTTATACAAATATTTAACTCTTTCATTCTTTTATTTTTTTTAACTTCGTTTTCGATTAGATCGAGAAAATTTTTGTCATATATATATATGTGTATACACACACACATATATCTCTTTGTTTTATTTTTATTTTTATTTCTGTCCGAAGTAACGTGAGTAACACAATGACAACTCGCATATAATTATATATATATATATATATAAATATTTCTTTCTATCTATCTCTGTTGTGTTTAAATGATGTTTCCTACGTCTCTCTCTCTCTCTCTCTCTCTCTCTCTCTCTCTATCTCTCTCTCTTTCTCTTTCTCTGCATGCGTGGTTGGCAATCGTAGCATATATTTTGCTTTGTACGGTACCGATATGTGATAATATAGAGAACCCCTAGTAATTGGCTAATTTGCAATCACGTATGGAACAATCGATTATCGATCTCGTTCACGAATATATTTATTTACACTCTTTACGTATTCGTAGTTTTGTGACATTATTTACGATTTTTTATACATATATTTAACTCTTTCATTCGTCTATTTTTTTATATTCGTTTTCGATTAGATCGAGAAAATTTTTGTCATATATATATATATGTGTGTACACACACACATATATCTCTTTGTTTTATATTTATTTTTTTTTCTGTCCGAAGTAACGTGAGTAACACAATGACAACTCGCATATAAATATATATATATATATATATATATATATATATATAAATATTTCTTTCTATCTATCTCTGTTGTGTTGAAATGATGTTTCCTACGTCTCTCTCTCTCTCTCTCTCTCTCTCACTCTCTCTCTTTCTCTTTCTCTGCATGCGTGGTTGGCAATCGTATCATATGTGTTGCTTTGTAAGGTACCGATATGTGAAAATATAGAGAGCCCCTAGTAATAGGCTAATTTGCAATCACGTATGGAACAATCGATTATCGATCTCGTTCACGAATATATTTATTTACACTCTTTACGTATTCGTAGTTTTGTGACATTATTTACGATTTTTTATACATATATTTAACTCTTTCATTCGTCTATTTTTTTTATATTCGTTTTCGATTAGATTGAGAAAATTTTTGTCACATATATATATGCGTATACATACATATATCTCTTTGTTTTATTTTTATTTTTATTTCTGTCCGAAGTAACGTGAGTAACACAATGACAACACGCATATATATATATATATATATATATATATATATATTTCTTTCTATCATTCTCTGTTGTGTTGAAATGATGTTTCCTACGTCTCTCTCTCTCTCTCTCTCTCTCTCTCTCTCTCTCTCTGCATGCGTGGCTGGCAATCGTAGCATATGTGTTGCTTTGTACGGTACCGATATGTGAAAATATAGAGAGCCCCAAGTAATAGGCTAATTTGCAATCACGTATGAAACATTTGATGATCGATCTCGTTCACGAACATATTTATTTACACTCGTTACGTATTCGTAGTTTTGTGACATTATTTACGATTTTTTGTACAAATATTTATCTCTTTCATTCGTTTATTTTTTTTATATTCGTTTTCGATTAGATTGAGAAAATTTTTGTCACATATATATATGCGTATACATACATATATCTCTTTGTTTTATTTTTATTTTTATTTCTGTCCGAAGTAACGTGAGTAACACAATGACAACACGCATATAAATATATATATATATATATATATATATATATATATATATGTATATATTTCTATCTTTCTCTGTTGTGTTGAAATGATGTTTCCTACGTCTCTCTCTCTCTCTCTCTCTCTCTCTCACTCTCTCTCTTTCTCTTTCTCTGCATGCGTGGTTGGCAATCGTATCATATGTGTTGCTTTGTAAGGTACCGATATGTGAAAATATAGAGAGCCCCTAGTAATAGGCTAATTTGCAATCACGTATGGAACAATCGATTATCGATCTCGTTCACGAATATATTTATTTACACTCTTTACGTATTCGTAGTTTTGTGACATTATTTACGATTTTTTATACATATATTTAACTCTTTCATTCGTCTATTTTTTTTATATTCGTTTTCGATTAGATTGAGAAAATTTTTGTCACATATATATATGCGTATACATACATATATCTCTTTGTTTTATTTTTATTTTTATTTCTGTCCGAAGTAACGTGAGTAACACAATGACATCTCGCCCATAAATATATATTTATATATATATATATATATTTCTTTCTATCATTCTCTGTTGTGTTGAAATGATGTTTCCTACGTCTCTCTCTCTCTCTCTCTCTCTCTCTCTCTCTCTCTCTCTGCATGCGTGGCTGGCAATCGTAGCATATGTGTTGCTTTGTACGGTACCGATATGTGAAAATATAGAGAGCCCCTAGTAATAGGCAAATTTGCAATCACGTATGAAACAATCAATTATCGATCTCGTTCACGAATATATTTATTTACACTCGTTACGTATTCGTAGTTTTGTGACATTATTTACGATTTTTTATACAAATATTTAACTCTTTCATTCTTTTATTTTTTTTAACTTCGTTTTCGATTAGATCGAGAAAATTTTTGTCATATATATATATGTGTATACACACACACATATATCTCTTTGTTTTACTTTTATTTTTTTTTCTGTCCGAAGTAACGTGAGTTACACAATGACAACTCGCATATAAATATATATATATATATATATATATAAATATTTCTTTCTATCTATCTCTGTTGTGTTTAAATGATGTTTCCTACGTCTCTCTCTCTCTCTCTCTCTCTCTCTCTCTCTCTCTCTCTCTCTCTCACTCTCTCTCTTTCTCTTTCTCTGCATGCGTGGTTGGCAATCGTATCATTTGTGTTGCTTTGTAAGGTACCGATATGTGAAAATATAGAGAGCCCCAAGTAATAGGCTAATTTGCAATCACGTATGAAACATTTGATGATCGATCTCGTTCACGAACATATTTATTTACACTCGTTACGTATTCGTAGTTTTGTGACATTATTTACGATTTTTTGTACAAATATTTATCTTTTTCATTCGTTTATTTTTTTTATATTCGTTTTCGATTAGATTGAGAAAATTTTTGTCACATATATATATGCGTATACATACATATATCTCTTTGTTTTATTTTTATTTTTATTTCTGTCCGAAGTAACGTGAGTAACACAATGACAACACGCATATATATATATATATATATATATATATATATTTCTTTCTATCTTTCTCTGTTGTGTTGAAATGATGTTTCCTACGTCTCTCTCTCTCTCTCTCTCTCTCTCTCACTCTCTCTCTTTCTCTTTCTCTGCATGCGTGGTTGGCAATCGTATCATATGTGTTGCTTTGTAAGGTACCGATATGTGAAAATATAGAGAGCCCCTAGTAATAGGCTAATTTGCAATCACGTATGGAACAATCGATTATCGATCTCGTTCACGAATATATTTATTTACACTCTTTACGTATTCGTAGTTTTGTGACATTATTTACGATTTTTTATACATATATTTATCTCTTTCATTCGTTTATTTTTTTTATATTCGTTTTCGATTAGATTGAGAAAATTTTTGTCACATATATATATGCGTATACATACATATATCTCTTTGTTTTATTTTTATTTTTATTTCTGTCCGAAGTAACGTGAGTAACACAATGACAACACGCATATATATATATATATATATATATATATATATATATATTTCTTTCTATCTTTCTCTGTTGTGTTGAAATGATGTTTCCTACGTCTCTCTCTCTCTCTCTCTCTCTCTCACTCTCTCTCTTTCTCTTTCTCTGCATGCGTGGTTGGCAATCGTATCATATGTGTTGCTTTGTAAGGTACCGATATGTGAAAATATAGAGAGCCCCTAGTAATAGGCTAATTTGCAATCACGTATGGAACAATCGATTATCGATCTCGTTCACGAATATATTTATTTACACTCTTTACGTATTCGTAGTTTTGTGACATTATTTACGATTTTTTATACATATATTTATCTCTTTCATTCGTTTATTTTTTTTATATTCGTTTTCGATTAGATTGAGAAAATTTTTGTCACATATATATATGCGTATACATACATATATCTCTTTGTTTTATTTTTATTTTTATTTCTGTCCGAAGTAACGTGAGTAACACAATGACAACACGCATATATATATATATATATATATATATATATATATATATATTTCTTTCTATCTTTCTCTGTTGTGTTGAAATGATGTTTCCTACGTCTCTCTCTCTCTCTCTCTCTCTCTCTCTCACTCTCTCTCTTTCTCTTTCTCTGCATGCGTGGTTGGCAATCGTATCATATGTGTTGCTTTGTAAGGTACCGATATGTGAAAATATAGAGAGCCCCTAGTAATAGGCTAATTTGCAATCACGTATGGAACAATCGATTATCGATCTCGTTCACGAATATATTTATTTACACTCTTTACGTATTCGTAGTTTTGTGACATTATTTACGATTTTTTATACATATATTTAACTCTTTCATTCGTCTATTTTTTTATATTCGTTTTCGATTAGATCGAGAAAATTTTTGTCATATATATATATATGTGTGTACACACACACATATATCTCTTTGTTTTATTTTTATTTTTTTTCTGTCCGAAGTAACGTGAGTAACACAATGACAACACGCATATATATATATATATATATATATATATATATTTCTTTCTATCTTTCTCTGTTGTGTTGAAATGATGTTTCCTACGTCTCTCTCTCTCTCTCTCTCTCTCTCTCACTCTCTCTCTTTCTCTTTCTCTGCATGCGTGGTTGGCAATCGTATCATATGTGTTGCTTTGTAAGGTACCGATATGTGAAAATATAGAGAGCCCCTAGTAATAGGCTAATTTGCAATCACGTATGGAACAATCGATTATCGATCTCGTTCACGAATATATTTATTTACACTCTTTACGTATTCGTAGTTTTGTGACATTATTTACGATTTTTTATACATATATTTATCTCTTTCATTCGTTTATTTTTTTTATATTCGTTTTCGATTAGATTGAGAAAATTTTTGTCACATATATATATGCGTATACATACATATATCTCTTTGTTTTATTTTTATTTTTATTTCTGTCCGAAGTAACGTGAGTAACACAATGACAACACGCATATATATATATATATATATATATATATATATATATATTTCTTTCTATCTTTCTCTGTTGTGTTGAAATGATGTTTCCTACGTCTCTCTCTCTCTCTCTCTCTCTCTCACTCTCTCTCTTTCTCTTTCTCTGCATGCGTGGTTGGCAATCGTATCATATGTGTTGCTTTGTAAGGTACCGATATGTGAAAATATAGAGAGCCCCTAGTAATAGGCTAATTTGCAATCACGTATGGAACAATCGATTATCGATCTCGTTCACGAATATATTTATTTACACTCTTTACGTATTCGTAGTTTTGTGACATTATTTACGATTTTTTATACATATATTTATCTCTTTCATTCGTTTATTTTTTTTATATTCGTTTTCGATTAGATTGAGAAAATTTTTGTCACATATATATATGCGTATACATACATATATCTCTTTGTTTTATTTTTATTTTTATTTCTGTCCGAAGTAACGTGAGTAACACAATGACAACACGCATATATATATATATATATATATATATATATATATATATATTTCTTTCTATCTTTCTCTGTTGTGTTGAAATGATGTTTCCTACGTCTCTCTCTCTCTCTCTCTCTCTCTCTCTCACTCTCTCTCTTTCTCTTTCTCTGCATGCGTGGTTGGCAATCGTATCATATGTGTTGCTTTGTAAGGTACCGATATGTGAAAATATAGAGAGCCCCTAGTAATAGGCTAATTTGCAATCACGTATGGAACAATCGATTATCGATCTCGTTCACGAATATATTTATTTACACTCTTTACGTATTCGTAGTTTTGTGACATTATTTACGATTTTTTATACATATATTTAACTCTTTCATTCGTCTATTTTTTTATATTCGTTTTCGATTAGATCGAGAAAATTTTTGTCATATATATATATATGTGTGTACACACACACATATATCTCTTTGTTTTATTTTTATTTTTTTTCTGTCCGAAGTAACGTGAGTAACACAATGACAACACGCATATATATATATATATATATATATATATATATTTCTTTCTATCTTTCTCTGTTGTGTTGAAATGATGTTTCCTACGTCTCTCTCTCTCTCTCTCTCTCTCTCTCACTCTCTCTCTTTCTCTTTCTCTGCATGCGTGGTTGGCAATCGTATCATATGTGTTGCTTTGTAAGGTACCGATATGTGAAAATATAGAGAGCCCCTAGTAATAGGCTAATTTGCAATCACGTATGGAACAATCGATTATCGATCTCGTTCACGAATATATTTATTTACACTCTTTACGTATTCGTAGTTTTGTGACATTATTTACGATTTTTTATACATATATTTATCTCTTTCATTCGTTTATTTTTTTTATATTCGTTTTCGATTAGATTGAGAAAATTTTTGTCACATATATATATGCGTATACATACATATATCTCTTTGTTTTATTTTTATTTTTATTTCTGTCCGAAGTAACGTGAGTAACACAATGACAACACGCATATATATATATATATATATATATATATATATATATTTCTTTCTATCTTTCTCTGTTGTGTTGAAATGATGTTTCCTACGTCTCTCTCTCTCTCTCTCTCTCTCTCTCACTCTCTCTCTTTCTCTTTCTCTGCATGCGTGGTTGGCAATCGTATCATATGTGTTGCTTTGTAAGGTACCGATATGTGAAAATATAGAGAGCCCCTAGTAATAGGCTAATTTGCAATCACGTATGGAACAATCGATTATCGATCTCGTTCACGAATATATTTATTTACACTCTTTACGTATTCGTAGTTTTGTGACATTATTTACGATTTTTTATACATATATTTAACTCTTTCATTCGTCTATTTTTTTATATTCGTTTTCGATTAGATCGAGAAAATTTTTGTCATATATATATATATGTGTGTACACACACACATATATCTCTTTGTTTTATTTTTATTTTTTTTCTGTCCGAAGTAACGTGAGTAACACAATGACAACTCGCATATAAATATATATATATATATATATATATATATATATATATAAATATTTCTTTCTATCTATCTCTGTTGTGTTTAAATGATGTTTCCTACGTCTCTCTCTCTCTCTCTCTCTCTCTCTCTCTCTCTCTCTCTCTCTCACTCTCTCTCTTTCTCTTTCTCTGCATGCGTGGTTGGCAATCGTATCATTTGTGTTGCTTTGTAAGGTACCGATATGTGAAAATATAGAGAGCCCCTAGTAATAGGCTAATTTGCAATAACGTATGGAACAATCGATTATCGATCTCGTTCACGAATATATTTATTTACACTCGTTACGTATTCGTAGTTTTGTGACATTATTTACGATTTTTTGTACAAATATTTATCTCTTTCATTCGTTTATTTTTTTTATATTCGTTTTCGATTAGATTGAGAAAATTTTTTTCACATATATATATGCGTATACATACATATATCTCTTTGTTTTATTTTATTTTTATTTCTGTCCGAAGTAACGTGAGTTACACAATGACAACTCGCATATAAATATATATATATATATATATATAAATATTTCTTTCTATCTATCTCTGTTGTGTTTAAATGATGTTTCCTACGTCTCTCTCTCTCTCTCTCTCTCTCTCTCTCACTCTCTCTCTTTCTCTTTCTCTGCATGCGTGGTTAGCAATCGTATCATATGTGTTGCTTTGTAAGGTACCGATATGTGAAAATATAGAGAGCCCCTAGTAATAGGTTAATTTGCAATCACGTATGGAACAATCGATTATCGATCTCGTTCACGAATATATTTATTTACACTCTTTACGTATTCGTAGTTTTGTGACATTATTTACGATTTTTTATACATATATTTAACTCTTTCATTCGTCTATTTTTTTTATATTCGTTTTCGATTAGATTGAGAAAATTTTTGTCACATATATATATGCGTATACATACATATATCTCTTTGTTTTATTTTTATTTTTATTTCTGTCCGAAGTAACGTGAGTAACACAATGACATCTCGCCCATAAATATATATTTATATATATATATATTTCTTTCTATCATTCTCTGTTGTGTTGAAAAGATGTTTCCTACGTCTCTCTCTCTCTCTCTCTCTCTCTCTCTCTCTCTCTGCATGCGTGGCTGGCAATCGTAGCATATGTGTTGCTTTGTACGGTACCGATATGTGAAAATATAGAGAGCCCCTAGTAATAGGCAAATTTGCAATCACGTATGAAACAATCAATTATCGATCTCGTTCACGAATATATTTATTTACACTCGTTACGTATTCGTAGTTTTGTGGCATTATTTACGATTTTTTATCCAAATATTTAACTCTTTCATTCGTTTATTTTTTTTATCTTCGTTTTCGATTAGATCGAGAAAATTTTTTTTATATATATATATGTGTATACACACACACATATATCTCTTTGTTTTACTTTTATTTTTTTTTTCTGTCCGAAGTAACGTGAGTTACACAATGACAACTCGCATATAAATATATATATATATATATATAAATATTTCTTTCTATCTATCTCTGTTGTGTTTAAATGATGTTTCATACGTCTCTCTCTCTCTCTCTCTCTCTCTCTCTCTCTCTCTCTCTCTCACTCTCTCTCTTTCTCTTTCTCTGCATGCGTGGTTGGCAATCGTATCATTTGTGTTGCTTTGTAAGGTACCGATATGTGAAAATATAGAGAGCCCCAAGTAATAGGCTAATTTGCAATCACGTATGAAACATTTGATGATCGATCTCGTTCACGAACATATTTATTTACACTCGTTACGTATTCGTAGTTTTGTGACATTATTTACGATTTTTTGTACAAATATTTATCTTTTTCATTCGTTTATTTTTTTTATATTCGTTTTCGATTAGATTGAGAAAATTTTTGTCACATATATATATGCGTATACATACATATATCTCTTTGTTTTATTTTTATTTTTATTTCTGTCCGAAGTAACGTGAGTAACACAATGACAACACGCATATATATATATATATATATATATATATATATTTCTTTCTATCTTTCTCTGTTGTGTTGAAATGATGTTTCCTACGTCTCTCTCTCTCTCTCTCTCTCTCTCTCACTCTCTCTCTTTCTCTTTCTCTGCATGCGTGGTTGGCAATCGTATCATATGTGTTGCTTTGTAAGGTACCGATATGTGAAAATATAGAGAGCCCCTAGTAATAGGCTAATTTGCAATCACGTATGGAACAAGCGATTATCGATCTCGTTCACGAATATATTTATTTACACTCTTTACGTATTCGTAGTTTTGTGACATTATTTACGATTTTTTATACATATATTTATCTCTTTCATTCGTTTATTTTTTTTATATTCGTTTTCGATTAGATTGAGAAAATTTTTGTCACATATATATATGCGTATACATACATATATCTCTTTGTTTTATTTTTATTTTTATTTCTGTCCGAAGTAACGTGAGTAACACAATGACAACACGCATATAAATATATATATATATATATATATATATATATAAATATTTCTTTCTATCTATCTCTGTTGTGTTTAAATGATGTTTCCTACGTCTCTCTCTCTCTCTCTCTCTCTCTCACTCTCTCTCTTTCTCTTTCTCTGCATGCGTGGTTGGCAATCGTATCATATGTGTTGCTTTGTAAGGTACCGATATGTGAAAATATAGAGAGCCCCTAGTAATAGGCTAATTTGCAATCACGTATGGAACAATCGATTATCGATCTCGTTCACGAATATATTTATTTACACTCTTTACGTATTCGTAGTTTTGTGACATTATTTACGATTTTTTATACATATATTTAACTCTTTCATTCGTCTATTTTTTTATATTCGTTTTCGATTAGATCGAGAAAATTTTTGTCATATATATATATATGTGTGTACACACACACATATATCTCTTTGTTTTATATTTATTTTTTTTTCTGTCCGAAGTAACGTGAGTAACACAATGACAACTCGCATATAAATATATATATATATATATATATATATATATATATATATAAATATTTCTTTCTATCTATCTCTGTTGTGTTTAAATGATGTTTCCTACGTCTCTCTCTCTCTCTCTCTCTCTCTCTCTCTCTCTCTCTCTCTCTCTCTCTCTCTCTCTCACTCTCTCTCTTTCTCTTTCTCTGCATGCGTGGTTGGCAATCGTATCATTTGTGTTGCTTTGTAAGGTACCGATATGTGAAAATATAGAGAGCCCCTAGTAATAGGCTAATTTGCAATAACGTATGGAACAATCGATTATCGATCTCGTTCACGAATATATTTATTTACACTCGTTACGTATTCGTAGTTTTGTGACATTATTTACGATTTTTTATACATATATTTAACTCTTTCATTCGTCTATTTTTTTTATATTCGTTTTCGATTAGATTGAGAAAATTTTTGTCACATATATATGTGCGTATACACACATATATCTCTTTGTTTTATTTTTATTTTTATTTCTGTCCGAAGTATCGTGAGTAACACAATGACAACACGCATATAAATATATATATATATATATATATATATATATATATATATATATATATATTTATATTTCTTTCTATCGTTCTCTGTTGTGTTGAAATGATGTTTCCTACGTCTCTCTCTCTCTCTCTCTCTCTCTCTCTCACTCTCTCTCTTTCTCTTTCTCTGCATGCGTGGTTGGCAATCGTATCATATGTGTTGCTTTGTAAGGTACCGATATGTGAAAATATAGAGAGCCCCTAGTAATAGGCTAATTTGCAATCACGTATGGAACAATCGATTATCGATCTCGTTCACGAATATATTTATTTACACTCTTTACGTATTCGTAGTTTTGTGACATTATTTACGATTTTTTATACATATATTTAACTCTTTCATTCGTCTATTTTTTTATATTCGTTTTCGATTAGATCGAGAAAATTTTTGTCATATATATATATATGTGTGTACACACACACATATATCTCTTTGTTTTATATTTATTTTTTTTTCTGTCCGAAGTAACGTGAGTAACACAATGACAACTCGCATATAAATATATATATATATATATATATATATATATATATATATATAAATATTTCTTTCTATCTATCTCTGTTGTGTTTAAATGATGTTTCCTACGTCTCTCTCTCTCTCTCTCTCTCTCTCTCTCTCTCTCTCTCTCTCTCTCTCTCACTCTCTCTCTTTCTCTTTCTCTGCATGCGTGGTTGGCAATCGTATCATTTGTGTTGCTTTGTAAGGTACCGATATGTGAAAATATAGAGAGCCCCTAGTAATAGGCTAATTTGCAATAACGTATGGAACAATCGATTATCGATCTCGTTCACGAATATATTTATTTACACTCGTTACGTATTCGTAGTTTTGTGACATTATTTACGATTTTTTATACATATATTTAACTCTTTCATTCGTCTATTTTTTTTATATTCGTTTTCGATTAGATTGAGAAAATTTTTGTCACATATATATGTGCGTATACACACATATATCTCTTTGTTTTATTTTTATTTTTATTTCTGTCCGAAGTATCGTGAGTAACACAATGACAACACGCATATAAATATATATATATATATATATATATATATATATATATATATATTTATATTTCTTTCTATCGTTCTCTGTTGTGTTGAAATGATGTTTCCTACGTTTCTCTCTCTCTCTCTCTCTCTCTCTCTCTCTCTCTCTCTCTATCTCTCTCTCTTTCTCTTTCTCTGCATGCGTGGTTGGCAATCGTAGCATATATTTTGCTTTGTACGGTACCGATATGTGATAATATAGAGAACCCCTAGTAATTGGCTAATTTGCAATCACGTATGGAACAATCGATTATCGATCTCGTTCACGAATATATTTATTTACACTCTTTACGTATTCGTAGTTTTGTGACATTATTTACGATTTTTTATACATATATTTAACTCTTTCATTCGTCTATTTTTTTATATTCGTTTTCGATTAGATCGAGAAAATTTTTGTCATATATATATATATGTGTGTACACACACACATATATCTCTTTGTTTTATATTTATTTTTTTTTCTGTCCGAAGTAACGTGAGTAACACAATGACAACTCGCATATAAATATATATATATATATATATATATATATATATATATATATAAATATTTCTTTCTATCTATCTCTGTTGTGTTGAAATGATGTTTCCTACGTCTCTCTCTCTCTCTCTCTCTCTCTCTCACTCTCTCTCTTTCTCTTTCTCTGCATGCGTGGTTGGCAATCGTATCATATGTGTTGCTTTGTAAGGTACCGATATGTGAAAATATAGAGAGCCCCTAGTAATAGGCTAATTTGCAATCACGTATGGAACAATCGATTATCGATCTCGTTCACGAATATATTTATTTACACTCTTTACGTATTCGTAGTTTTGTGACATTATTTACGATTTTTTATACATATATTTATCTCTTTCATTCGTTTATTTTTTTTATATTCGTTTTCGATTAGATTGAGAAAATTTTTGTCACATATATATATGCGTATACATACATATATCTCTTTGTTTTATTTTTATTTTTATTTCTGTCCGAAGTAACGTGAGTAACACAATGACAACACGCATATATATATATATATATATATATATTTCTTTCTATCTTTCTCTGTTGTGTTGAAATGATGTTTCCTACGTCTCTCTCTCTCTCTCTCTCTCTCTCTCTCTCACTCTCTCTCTTTCTCTTTCTCTGCATGCGTGGTTGGCAATCGTATCATATGTGTTGCTTTGTAAGGTACCGATATGTGAAAATATAGAGAGCCCCTAGTAATAGGCTAATTTGCAATCACGTATGGAACAATCGATTATCGATCTCGATCACGAATATATTTATTTACACTCTTTACGTATTCGTAGTTTTGTGACATTATTTACGATTTTTTATACATATATTTAACTCTTTCATTCGTCTATTTTTTTATATTCGTTTTCGATTAGATCGAGAAAATTTTTGTCATATATATATATATGTGTGTACACACACACATATATCTCTTTGTTTTATTTTTATTTTTTTTTCTGTCCGAAGTAACGTGAGTAACACAATGACAACTCGCATATAAATATATATATATATATATATATATATATATATAAATATTTCTTTCTATCTATCTCTGTTGTGTTTAAATGATGTTTCCTACGTCTCTCTCTCTCTCTCTCTCTCTCTCTCTCTCTCTCTCTCTCTCACTCTCTCTCTTTCTCTTTCTCTGCATGCGTGGTTGGCAATCGTATCATTTGTGTTGCTTTGTAAGGTACCGATATGTGAAAATATAGAGAGCCCCTAGTAATAGGCTAATTTGCAATAACGTATGGAACAATCGATTATCGATCTCGTTCACGAATATATTTATTTACACTCGTTACGTATTCGTAGTTTTGTGACATTATTTACGATTTTTTGTACAAATATTTATCTCTTTCATTCGTTTATTTTTTTTATATTCGTTTTCGATTAGATTGAGAAAATTTTTTTCACATATATATATGCGTATACATACATATATCTCTTTGTTTTATTTTATTTTTATTTCTGTCCGAAGTAACGTGAGTTACACAATGACAACTCGCATATAAATATATATATATATATATATATAAATATTTCTTTCTATCTATCTCTGTTGTGTTTAAATGATGTTTCCTACGTCTCTCTCTCTCTCTCTCTCTCTCTCTCTCACTCTCTCTCTTTCTCTCTCTCTCTCACTCTCTCTCTTTCTCTTTCTCTGCATGCGTGGTTGGCAATCGTATCATATGTGTTGCTTTGTAAGGTACCGATATGTGAAAATATAGAGAGCCCCTAGTAATAGGTTAATTTGCAATCACGTATGGAACAATCGATTATCGATCTCGTTCACGAATATATTTATTTACACTCTTTACGTATTCGTAGTTTTGTGACATTATTTACGATTTTTTATACATATATTTAACTCTTTCATTCGTCTATTTTTTTTATATTCGTTTTCGATTAGATTGAGAAAATTTTTGTCACATATATATATGCGTATACATACATATATCTCTTTGTTTTATTTTTATTTTTATTTCTGTCCGAAGTAACGTGAGTAACACAATGACATCTCGCCCATAAATATATATTTATATATATATATATTTCTTTCTATCATTCTCTGTTGTGTTGAAATGATGTTTCCTACGTCTCTCTCTCTCTCTCTCTCTCTCTCTCTCTCTCTCTCTCTCTCACTCTCTCTCTTTCTCTTTCTCTGCATGCGTGGTTGGCAATCGTATCATTTGTGTTGCTTTGTAAGGTACCGATATGTGAAAATATAGAGAGCCCCTAGTAATAGGCTAATTTGCAATAACGTATGGAACAATCGATTATCGATCTCGTTCACGAATATATTTATTTACACTCGTTACGTATTCGTAGTTTTGTGACATTATTTACGATTTTTTGTACAAATATTTATCTCTTTCATTCGTTTATTTTTTTTATATTCGTTTTCGATTAGATTGAGAAAATTTTTTTCACATATATATATGCGTATACATACATATATCTCTTTGTTTTATTTTATTTTTATTTCTGTCCGAAGTAACGTGAGTTACACAATGACAACTCGCATATAAATATATATATATATATATATATATAAATATTTCTTTCTATCTATCTCTGTTGTGTTTAAATGATGTTTCCTACGTCTCTCTCTCTCTCTCTCTCTCTCTCTCTCACTCTCTCTCTTTCTCTTTCTCTGCATGCGTGGTTGGCAATCGTATCATATGTGTTGCTTTGTAAGGTACCGATATGTGAAAATATAGAGAGCCCCTAGTAATAGGCTAATTTGCAATCACGTATGGAACAATCGATTATCGATCTCGTTCACGAATATATTTATTTACACTCTTTACGTATTCGTAGTTTTGTGACATTATTTACGATTTTTTATACATATATTTATCTCTTTCATTCGTTTATTTTTTTTATATTCGTTTTCGATTAGATTGAGAAAATTTTTGTCACATATATATATGCGTATACATACATATATCTCTTTGTTTTATTTTTATTTTTATTTCTGTCCGAAGTAACGTGAGTAACACAATGACAACACGCATATATATATATATATATATATATATATATATATATTTCTTTCTATCTTTCTCTGTTGTGTTGAAATGATGTTTCCTACGTCTCTCTCTCTCTCTCTCTCTCTCTCTCTCTCACTCTCTCTCTTTCTCTTTCTCTGCATGCGTGGTTGGCAATCGTATCATATGTGTTGCTTTGTAAGGTACCGATATGTGAAAATATAGAGAGCCCCTAGTAATAGGCTAATTTGCAATCACGTATGGA
The DNA here is from genome assembly GCA_918808275.2 of Dolichovespula sylvestris. Lineage (NCBI taxonomy): Eukaryota > Metazoa > Arthropoda > Insecta > Hymenoptera > Vespidae > Dolichovespula > Dolichovespula sylvestris. Next base: position 397,610 of record OU964976.1, read on the forward strand.
ACAATCGATTATCGATCTCGTTCACGAATATATTTATTTACACTCTTTACGTATTCGTAGTTTTGTGACATTATTTACGATTTTTTATACATATATTTAACTCTTTCATTCGTCTATTTTTTTATATTCGTTTTCGATTAGATCGAGAAAATTTTTGTCATATATATATATATGTGTGTACACACACACATATATCTCTTTGTTTTATTTTTATTTTTTTTTCTGTCCGAAGTAACGTGAGTAACACAATGACAACTCGCATATAAATATATATATATATATATATATATATATATATATAAATATTTCTTTCTATCTATCTCTGTTGTGTTTAAATGATGTTTCCTACGTCTCTCTCTCTCTCTCTCTCTCTCTCTCTCTCTCTCTCTCTCTCTCTCACTCTCTCTCTTTCTCTTTCTCTGCATGCGTGGTTGGCAATCGTATCATTTGTGTTGCTTTGTAAGGTACCGATATGTGAAAATATAGAGAGCCCCTAGTAATAGGCTAATTTGCAATAACGTATGGAACAATCGATTATCGATCTCGTTCACGAATATATTTATTTACACTCGTTACGTATTCGTAGTTTTGTGACATTATTTACGATTTTTTGTACAAATATTTATCTCTTTCATTCGTTTATTTTTTTTATATTCGTTTTCGATTAGATTGAGAAAATTTTTTTCACATATATATATGCGTATACATACATATATCTCTTTGTTTTATTTTATTTTTATTTCTGTCCGAAGTAACGTGAGTTACACAATGACAACTCGCATATAAATATATATATATATATATATAAATATTTCTTTCTATCTATCTCTGTTGTGTTTAAATGATGTTTCCTACGTCTCTCTCTCTCTCTCTCTCTCTCTCTCTCACTCTCTCTCTTTCTCTTTCTCTGCATGCGTGGTTGGCAATCGTATCATATGTGTTGCTTTGTAAGGTACCGATATGTGAAAATATAGAGAGCCCCTAGTAATAGGTTAATTTGCAATCACGTATGGAACAATCGATTATCGATCTCGTTCAAGAATATATTTATTTACACTCTTTACGTATTCGTAGTTTTGTGACATTATTTACGATTTTTTATACATATATTTAACTCTTTCATTCGTCTATTTTTTTTATATTCGTTTTCGATTAGATTGAGAAAATTTTTGTCACATATATATATGCGTATACATACATATATCTCTTTGTTTTATTTTTATTTTTATTTCTGTCCGAAGTAACGTGAGTAACACAATGACATCTCGCCCATAAATATATATTTATATATATATATATTTCTTTCTATCATTCTCTGTTGTGTTGAAATGATGTTTCCTACGTCTCTCTCTCTCTCTCTCTCTCTCTCTCTCTCTCTCTCTGCATGCGTGGCTGGCAATCGTAGCATATGTGTTGCTTTGTACGGTACCGATATGTGAAAATATAGAGAGCCCCTAGTAATAGGCAAATTTGCAATCACGTATGAAACAATCAATTATCGATCTCGTTCACGAATATATTTATTTACACTCGTTACGTATTCGTAGTTTTGTGGCATTATTTACGATTTTTTATCCAAATATTTAACTCTTTCATTCGTTTATTTTTTTTATCTTCGTTTTCGATTAGATCGAGAAAATTTTTTATATATATATATATGTGTATACACACACACATATATCTCTTTGTTTTACTTTTATTTTTTTTTCTGTCCGAAGTAACGTGAGTTACACAATGACAACTCGCATATAAATATATATATATATATATATAAATATTTCTTTCTATCTATCTCTGTTGTGTTTAAATGATGTTTCATACGTCTCTCTCTCTCTCTCTCTCTCTCTCTCTCTCTCTCTCACTCTCTCTCTTTCTCTTTCTCTGCATGCGTGGTTGGCAATCGTATCATTTGTGTTGCTTTGTAAGGTACCGATATGTGAAAATATAGAGAGCCCCAA
>OU964976.1:409567-477067 GCA_918808275.2 Dolichovespula sylvestris
CTCTCTCTCTCTCTCTCTCACTCTCTCTCTTTCTCTTTCTCTGCATGCGTGGTTGGCAATCGTAGCATATATGTTGCTTTGTACGGTACCGATATGTGAAAATATAGAGAACCCCAAGTAATAGGCTAATTAGCAATCACGTATGAAACAATCGATTATCGATCTCGTTCACGAATATATTAATTTACACTCGTTACGTATTCGTAGTTTTGTGACATTATTTACGATTTTTTATACAAATATTTAACTCTTTCATTCGTTTATTTTTTTTATCTTCCTTTTCGATTAGATCGAGAAAATTTTTGTCATATATATATATATATATGTGTATACACACACACATATATCTCTTTGTTTTATTTTTATTTTTATTTCTGTCCGAAGTAACGTGAGTAACACAATGACATCTCGCCCATAAATATATATTTATATATATATATATTTCTTTCTATCATTCTCTGTTGTGTTGAAATGATGTTTCCTACGTCTCTCTCTCTCTCTCTCTCTCTCTCTCTCTCTCTCTCTCTGTCTCTCTCTCTCTCTATCTCTCTCTCTTTCTCTTTCTCTGCATGCGTGGTTGGCAATCGCAGCATATATGTTGCTTTGTAAGGTACCGATATGTGAAAATAATGAGAGCCCCTAGTAATAGGCTAATTTGCAATCACGTATGGAACAATCGATTATCGATCTCGTTCACGAATAAATTTATTTACACTCGTTACGTATTCGTAGTTTTGTGACATTTTTTACGATTTTTTGTACAAATATTTATCTCTTTCACTCGTTTATCATTTTTATATTCGTTTTCGATTAGATCGAGAAAATTTTTGTCATATATATATATGTGTATACACACACACATATATCTCTTTGTTTTATTTTTATTTTTATTTCTGTCCGAAGTAACGTGAGTAACACAATGACATCTCGCCCATAAATATATATTTATATATATATATATTTCTTTCTATCATTCTCTGTTGTGTTGAAATGATGTTTCCTACGTCTCTCTCTCTCTCTCTCTCTCTCTCTCTCTCACTCTCTCTCTTTCTCTTTCTCTGCATGCGTGGTTGGCAATCGTATCATATGTGTTGCTTTGTAAGGTACCGATATGTGAAAATATAGAGAGCCCCTAGTAATAGGCTAATTTGCAATCACGTATGGAACAATCGATTATCGATCTCGTTCACGAATATATTTATTTACACTCGTTACGTATTCGTAGTTTTGTGACATTATTTACGATTTTTTATACATATATTTAACTCTTTCATTCGTCTATTTTTTTTATATTCGTTTTCGATTAGATTGAGAAAATTTTTGTCACATATATATATGCGTATACACACATATATCTCTTTGTTTTATTTTTATTTTTATTTCTGTCCGAAGTAACGTGAGTAACACAATGACATCTCGCCCATAAATATATATTTATATATATATATATTTCTTTCTATCATTCTCTGTTGTGTTGTAATGATGTTTCCTACGTCTCTCTCTCTCTCTCTCTCTCTCTCTCTATCTCTCTGTCTGTCTCTCTCTTTCTCTTTCTCTGCATGCGTGGTTGGCAATCGTAGCATATATGTTGCTTTGTACGGTACCGATATGTGAAAATATAGAGAGCCCCAAGTAATAGGCTAATTTGCAATCACGTATGAAACAATCGATTATCGATCTCGTTCACGAATATATTAATTTACACTCGTTACGTATTCGTAGTTTTGTGACATTATTTACGATTTTTTATACAAATATTTAACTCTTTCATTCGTTTATTTTTTTTATCTTCGTTTTCGATTAGATCGAGAAAATTTTTGTCATATATATATATATGTGTATACACACACACATATATCTCTTTGTTTTATTTTTATTTTTATTTCTGTCCGAAGTAACGTGAGTAACACAATGACATCTCGCCCATAAATATATATTTATATATATATATATTTCTTTCTATCATTCTCTGTTGTGTTGAAATGATGTTTCCTACGTCTCTCTCTCTCTCTCTCTCTCTCTCTCTCTCTCTCTCTATCTCTCTGTCTGTCTCTCTCTTTCTCTTTCTCTGTATGCGTGGTTGGCAATCGTAGCATATATGTTGCTTTGTACGGTACCGATATGTGAAAATATAGAGAGCCCCAAGTAATAGGCTAATTTGCAATCACGTATGAAACATTTGATGATCGATCTCGTTCACGAACATATTTATTTACACTCGTTACGTATTCGTAGTTTTGTGACATTATTTACGATTTTTTGTACAAATATTTATCTCTTTCATTCGTTTATTTTTTTTATATTCGTTTTCGATTAGATCGAGAAAATTTTTGTCACATATATATATGCGTATACACACACACATATATCTCTTTGTTTTATTTTTATTTTTATTTCTGTCCGAAGTAACGTGAATAACACAATGACATCTCGCCCATAAATATATATTTATATATATATATATTTCTTTCTATCATTCTCTGTTGTGTTGAAATGATGTTTCCTACGTCTCTCTCTCTCTCTCTCTCTCTCTCTCTCTCTCTCTGTCTCTCTCTCTCTCTATCTCTCTCTCTTTCTCTTTCTCTGCATGCGTGGTTGGCAATCGCAGCATATATGTTGCTTTGTAAGGTACCGATATGTGAAAATAATGAGAGCCCCTAGTAATAGGCTAATTTGCAATCAGGTATGGAACAATCGATTATCGATCTCGTTCACGAATATATTTATTTACACTCGTTACGTATTCGCAGTTTTGTGACATTATATATATATATATATATATGTGTATACACACACACATATATCTCTTTGTTTTATTTTTATTTTTATTTCTGTCCGAAGTAACGTGAGTAACACAATGACATCTAGCCCATAAATATATATTTATATATATATATATTTCTTTCTATCATTCTCTGTTGTGTTGAAATGATGTTTCCTACGTCTCTCTCTCTCTCTCTCTCTCTATCTGTCTCTCTCTCTCTCTCTATCTCTCTCTCTTTCTCTTTCTCTGCATGCGTGGTTGGCAATCGCAGCATATATGTTGCTTTGTACGGTACCGATATGTGAAAATATAGAGAGCCCCAAGTAATAGGATCATTTGCAATCACGGATGAAACATTTGATGATCGATCTCGTTCACGAACATATTTATTTACACTCGTTACGTATTCGTAGTTTTGTGACATTATTTACGATTTTTTGTACAAATATTTATCTCTTTCATTCGTTTATCATTATTATATTCGTTTTCGATTAGATCGAGAAAATTTTTGTCATATATATATATGTGTGTACACACACACATATATCTCTTTGTTTTATTTTTATTTTTATTTCTGTCCGAAGTAACGTGAGTAACACAATGACATCTCGCCCATAAATATATATATATATATATATATATATATAAATTTAAATATATATATATTTCTTTCTATCTTTCTCCGTTGTGTTGAAATGATGTTTCCTACGTCTCTCTCTCTCTCTCTCTCTCTCTCTCACTCTCTCTCTCTCTCTCTGTCTCTCTCTTTCTCTTTCTCTGCATGCGTGGATGGCAATCGCAGCATATATGTTGCTTTGTACAGTACCGATATGTGAAAATATAGAGAGCCCCTAGTAATAGGCTAATTTGCAATCACGTATGGAACAATCGATTATCGATCTCGTTCACGAATATATTTATTTACACTCGTTACGTATTCGTAGTTTTGTGACATTATTTACGATTTTTTATACATATATTTAACTCTTTCATTCGATTATTTTTTTTATATTCGTTTTCGATTAGATCGATAAAATTTTTGTCTTATATATATATATGTGTATACACACACACATATATCTCTTTGTTTTATTTATATTTTTATTTCTGTCCGAAGTAACGTGAGTAACACAATGACATCTCGCCCATAAATATATATATATATATATATATATATATATATATATATATAAATTTATATATATATATTTCTTTCTATCTTTCTCCGTTGTGTTGAAATGATGTTTCCTATGTCTCTCTCTCTCTCTCTCTCTCTCTCACTCTCTCTCTCTCTCTCTGTCTCTCTCTTTCTCTTTCTCTGCATGCGTGGATGGCAATCGCAGCATATATGTTGCTTTGTACAGTACCGATATGTGAAAATATAGAGAGCCCCTAGTAATAGGCTAATTTGCAATCAATTATGAAACAATCGATTATCGATCTCGTTCACGAATATATTTATTTACACTCGTTACGTATTCGTAGTTTTGTGACATTATTTACGATTTTTTATACAAATATTTCTCTCATTCATTCGTTTATTTTTTTATCTTCGTTTTCGATTAGATCGAGAAAATTTTTGTCATATATATATATGTGTATAAACACACACATGTATCTCTTTGTTTAATTTTTATTTTTATTTCTGTCCGAAGTAACGTGAGTAACACAATGACAACTCGCATATAAATATATATATATATATATATATATATATATATATATATATTTCTTCCTATCTTTCTCTGTTGAGTTGAAATGATGTTTCCTACGTCTCTCTCTCTCTCTCACTCTCTCTCTTTCTCTTTCTCTGCATGCGTGGTTGGCAATCGTAGCATATGTGTTGCTTTGTGCGGTACCGATATGTGAAAATAATGAGAGCCCCTAGTAATAGGCTAATTTGCAATCACGTATGGATCAATCGATTATCGATCTCGTTCACGAATATATTTATTTAGACTCGTTACGTATTCGTAGTTTTGTGACATTATTTACGATTTTTTATACAAATATTTAACTCTTTCATTCGTTTATTTTTTTTATCTTCGTTTTCGATTAGATCGAGAAAATTTTTGTCATATATATATATATATGTGTATACACACACACATATATCACTTTGTTTTATTTTTATTTTTATATCTGTCCGAAGTAACGTGAGTAACACAATGACAACTCGCATATAAATATATAGATATATTTATATTTCTTTCTATCTTTCTCTGCTGTGTTAAAACGATGTTTCCTACGTCTCTCTCTCTCTCTCTTTCACTCTCTCTCTTTCTCTTTCTCTGCATGCGTGGTTGGCAATCGTAGCATATGTGTTGCTTTGTACGTTACCGATATGTGAAAATACAGAGAGCCCCTAGTCATAGGCTAATTTGCAATCACGTATGGAACAATCGATTATCGATCTCGTTCACGAATATATTTATTTACATTCGTTACGTATTCGTCGTTTTGTGACATTATTTACGATTTTTTATACATATATTTAACTCTTCCATTCGTCTATTTTTTTTATATTCGTTTTCGATTAGATTGAGAAAATTTTTGTCACATATATATATGCGTATACACACATATATCTCTTTGTTTTATTTTTATTTTTATTTCTGTCCGAAGTAACGTGAGTAACACAATGACAACTCGCATATAAATATATATATATATATATATATATATATATATATATATATAAATATTTCTTTCTATCTTTCTCTGTTGTGTTGAAATGATGTTTCCTACGTCTCTCTCTCTCACACTCTCTCTCTTTCTCTTTCTCTGCATGCGTGGTTGGCAATCGTAGCATATGTGTTGCTTTGTAAGGTACCCATATGTGAAAATAATGAGAGCCCCTAGTAATAGGCTAATTTGCAATCAGGTATGGAACAATCGATTATCGATCTCGTTCACGAATATATTTATTTACACTCGTTACGTATTCGTAGTTTTGTGACATTATTTACGATTTTTGGTACAAATATTTATCTCTTTCATTCGTTTATCATTTATATATTCGTTTTCAATTAGATCGAGAAAATTTTTGTCATATATATATATGTGTGTGTACACACACACATATATCTCTTTGTTTTATTTTTATTTTTATTTCTGTCCGAAGTAACGTGAGTAACACAATGACAACTCGCATATAAATATATATATATATATAAATATTTCTTTCTATCTTTCTCTGTTGTGTTGAAATGATGTTTCCTACGTCTCTCTTTCACTCTCTCTTTCTCATTCTCAACATGCCTGGCAGGAGATCGTAGCATACATGTTGCTTTGTACGGTTCCGATATGTGATAATATAGAGAGCCCCTAGTAATAGGTTAATTTGCAATCACGTATGGAACAATGGATTATCGATCTCGTTCACGAATATATTTATTTAAACTCGTTACGTATTCGTAGTTTTGTGACATTATTTACGATTTTTTATACAAATATTTCTCTCTTTAATTCGTTTATTTTATTATATTCGTTTTCGATTAGATCGAGAAAATTTTTGTCTTATATATATATATATATGTGTATACACACACACATATATCTCTTTGTTTTATTTTTATTTTTATTTCTGTCCGAAGTAACGTGAGTAACACAATGACATCTCGACCATAAATATATATATATATATATATATATATATATATATATATATAAATTTAAATATATATATATTTCTTTCTATCTTTCTCCGTTGTGTTGAAATGATGTTTCCTACGTCTCTCTCTCTCTCTCTCTCTCTCTCTCTCTCTCTCTCTTTCTGTCTCTCTCTTTCTCTTTCTCTGCATGCGTGTTTGGCAATCGTAGCATATGTGTTGCATTGTACGGTACCGATATGTGAAAATATAGAGAGCCCCTAGTAATAGGCTAATTTGCAATCACGTATGGAACAATCGATTATCGATCTCGTTCACGAATATATTTATTTACACTCGTTACGTATTCGTAGTTTTGTGACATTATTTACGATTTTTTATACATATATTTAACTCTTTCATTCGTTTATTTTTTTTATATTCGTTGTCGATTAGATCGATAAAATTTTTGTCTTATATATATATATGTGTATACACACACACATATATCTCTTTGTTTTATTTTTATTTTTATTTCTGTCCGAAGTAACGTGAGTAACACAATGACATCTCGCCCATAAATATATATATATATATATATATATATATATATATATATATATATATAAATTTATATATATATATTTCTTTCTATCTTTCTCCGTTGTGTTGAAATGATGTTTCCTACGTCTCTCTCTCTCTCTCTCTCTCTCTCATTCTCTCTCTCTCTCTCTGTCTCTCTCTTCCTCTTTCTCTGCATGCGTGGATGGCAATCGCAGCATATATGTTGCTTTGTACAGTACCGATATGTGAAAATATAGAGAGCCCCTAGTAATAGGCTAATTTGCAATCAATTATGAAACAATCGATTATCGATCTCGTTCACGAATATATTTATTTACACTCGTTACGTATTCGTAGTTTTGTGACATTATTTAAGATTTTTTATACATATATTTAACTCTTTCATTCGTTTATTTTTTTTATATTCGTTTTCGATTAGATCGATAAAATTTTTGTCTTATATATATATATGTGTATACACACACACGTATATCTCTTTGTTTTATTTTTATTTTTATTTCTGTCCGAAGTAACGTGAGTAACACAATGACATCTCGCCCATAAATATATATTTATATATATATATATTTCTTTCTATCATTCTCTGTTGTGTTGAAATGATGTTTCCTACGTCTCTCTCTCTCTCTCTCTCTCTCTCTCTCTCTCTCTCTCTATCTCTCTATCTGTCTCTCTCTTTCTCTTTCTCTGCATGCGTGGTTGGCAATCGTAGCATATATGTTGCTTTGTACGGTACCGATATGTGAAAATATAGAGGTCCCAAGTAATAGGCTAATTAGCAATCACGTATGAAACAATCGATTATCGATCTCGTTCACGAATATATTAATTTACACTCGTTACGTATTCGTAGTTTTGTGACATTATTTACGATTTTTTATACAAATATTTAACTCTTTCATTCGTTTATTTTTTTTATCTTCGTTTTCGATTAGATCGAGAAAATTTTTGTCATATATATATATATGTGTATACACACACACATATATCTCTTTGTTTTATTTTTATTTTTATTTCTGTCCGAAGTAACGTGAGTAACACAATGACATCTCGCCCATAAATATATATTTATATATATATATATTTCTTTCTATCATTCTCTGTTGTGTTGAAATGATGTTTCCTACGTCTCTCTCTCTCTCTCTCTCTCTCTCTCTCTCTCTCTCTATCTCTCTGTCTGTCTCTCTCTTTCTCTTTCTCAGCATGCGTGGTTGGCAATCGCAGCATATATGTTGCTTTGTACGGTACCGATATGTGAAAATATAGAGAGCCCCAAGTAATAGGCTAATTTGCAATCACGTATGAAACATTTGATGATCGATCTCGTTCACGAACATATTTATTTACGCTCGTTACGTATTCGTAGTTTTGTGACATTATTTACGATTTTTTGTACAAATATTTATCTCTTTCATTCGTTTATTTTTTTTATATTCGTTTTCGATTAGATCGAGAAAATTTTTGTCACATATATATATGCGTATACACACACATATACCTCTTTGTTTTATTTTTATTCTTATTTCTGTCCGAAGTAACGTGAGTAACACAATGACAACACGCATATAAATATATATATATATATATATTTCTTTCTATCTTTCTCTGGTGTGTTGAAATGATGTTTCCTACGTCTCTCTCTCTCTCTCTCTCTCTCTCTCTCTCTCTCTCTGCATGCGTGGCTGGCAATCGTAGCATATGTGTTGCTTTGTAAGGTACCGATATGTGAAAATAATGAGAGGCCCTAGTAATAGGCTAATTTGCAATCACGTATGGAACAATCGATTATCGATCACGTTCACGAATATATTTATTTACACTCGTTACGTATTCGTAGTTTTGTGACATTTTTTACGATTTTTTGTACAAATATTTATCTCTTTCATTCGTTTATCATTTTGATATTCGTTTTCGTTTAGATCGAGTAAATTTTTGTCATATATATATGCCTATACACACACATATATCTCTTTGTTTTATTTTTATTTTTATTTCTGTCCGAAGTAACGTGAGTAACACAATGACAACTCGCATATAAATATATATATATATATATAAATATTTCTTTCTATCTTTCTCTGGCGTGCTGAAATGATGTTTCCTACGTCTCTCTCTCTCCCTCTCTCTCTCTCTCTCACTCTCTCTCTTTCTCTTTCTCTGCATGCGTGGTTGGCAATCGTAGCATATGTGTTGCTTTGTACCGTACCGATATGTGAAAATATAGAGAGCCCCTAGTAATAGGTTAATTTGCAATCACGTATGAAACATTTGATGATCGATCTCGTTCACGAACATATTTATTTACACTCGTTACGTATTCGTAGTTTTGTGACATTTTCTACGATTTTTTGTACAAATATTTATCTCTTTCATTCGTTTATCATTTTTATATTCGTTTTCGATTAGATCGAGAAAATTTTTGTCATATATATATATGTGTATACACACACACATATATCTCTTTGTTTTATTTTTATTTTTATTTCTATCCGAAGTAACGTGAGTAACACAATGACAACTCGCATATAAATATATATATATATATATATAAATATTTCTTTCTATCTTTCTCTGGCGTGTTGAAACGATGTTTCCTACGTCTCTCTCTCTCTCTCTCTCTCTCTCTCTCTCTCTCTCTCTCTCTCTCTCTCTCTGTCACTCTCTTTCTCTTTCTCTGCATGCGTGGTTGGCAATCGTAGCATATGTGTTGCTTTGTACGGTACCGATATGTGAAAATATAGAGAGCCCCTAGTAATAGGCTAATTTGCAATCACGTATGAAACAATCGATTATCGATCTCGTTCACGAATATATTTATTTACACTCGTTACGTATTCGTAGTTTTGTGACATTATTTACGTTTTTTTCTACAAATATTTCTCTCTTTCACTCGTTTATTTTTTTTATCTTCGTTTTCGATTAGATCGAGAAAATTTTTGTCACATATATATATGCCTATACACACACATATATCTCTTTGTTTTATTTTTATTTTTATTTCTGTCCGAAGTAACGTGAGTAACACAATGACAACTCGCATATAAATATATATATATATATAAGTATTTCTTTCTATCTTTCTCTGGCGTGTTGAAATGATGTTTCCTACGTCTCTCTCTCTCCCTCTCTCTCTCTCTCTCACTCTCTCTCTTTCTCTTTCTCTGCATGCGTGGTTGGCAATCGTAGCATATGTGTTGCTTTGTACCGTACCGATATGTGAAAATATAGAGAGCCCCTAGTAATAGGTTAATTTGCAATCACGTATGAAACATTTGATGATCGATCTCGTTCACGAACATATTTATTTACACTCGTTACGTATTCGTAGTTTTGTGACATTTTCTACGATTTTTTGTACAAATATTTATCTCTTTCATTCGTTTATCATTTTTATATTCGTTTTCGATTAGATCGAGAAAATTTTTGTCATATATATATATGTGTATACACACACACATATATCTCTTTGTTTTATTTTTATTTTTATTTCTATCCGAAGTAACGTGAGTAACACAAGGACAACTCGCATATAAATATATAGATATATTTATATTTCTTTCTATCTTTCTCTGCTGTGTTAAAACGATGTTTCCTACGTCTCTCTCTCTCTCTCTCTCTCTCACTCTCTCTCTTTCTCTTTCTCTGCATGCGTGGTTGGCAATCGTAGCATATGTGTTGCTTTGTACGGTACCGATATGTGAAAATATAGAGAGCCCCTAGTAATAGGCTAATTTGCAATCAATTATGAAACAATCGATTATCGATCTCGTTCACGAACATATTTATTTACACTCGTTACGTATTCGTAGTTCTGTGACATTTTTTACGATTTTTTGTACAAATATTTATCTCTATCATTCGTTTATCATTTTTATATTCGTTTTCGATTAGATCGAGAAAATTTTTGTCATATATATATATGTGTATACACACACACATATATCTCTTTGTTTTATTTTTATTTTTATTTCTGTCCGAAGTAACGTGAGTAACACAATGACAACTCGCATATAAATATATATATATATATATATATATATATATATATATAAATATTTCTTTCTATCTATCTCTGTTGTGTTTAAATGATCTTTCCTACGTCTCTCTCTCTCTCTGTCTCTCTCTCTCTCTATCTCTCTCTCTTTCTCTTTCTCTACATGCGTTGATGGCAATCGGAGCATATATGTTGCTTTGTACGGTACCAATATGTGAAAATATAGAGAGCCCCTAGTAATAGGCTAATTTGCAATCACGTAAGGAACAATCGATTATCGACCTCGTTCACGAATATATTAATTTACACTCGTTACGTATTCGTAGTTTTGTGACATTATTTACGATTTTTTATACAAATATTTAACTCTTTCATTCGTTTATTTTTTTTATCTTCCTTTTCGATTAGATCGAGAAAATTTTTGTCATATATATATATATATGTGTATACACACACACATATATCTCTTTGTTTTATTTTATTTTTATTTCTGTCCGAAGTAACGTGAGTTACACAATGACAACTCGCATATAAATATATATATATATATATAAATATTTCTTTCTATCTATCTCAGTTGTGTTTAAATGATCTTTCCTACGTCTCTCTCTCTCTCTCTCTCTCTCTCTGTCTCTCTCTCTCTCTCTCTCTCTCTGTCTCTCTCTCTCTATCTCTCTCAATTTCTCTTTCTCTTTATGCGCGGTTGGCAATCGGAGTATATATGTTTCTTTGTACGGTACCAATATGTGAAAATATAGGGAGCCCCTAGTAATAGGCTAATTTGCAATCACGGATGAAGCAATAGATTATCGATCTCGTTCACGAATATATTTATTTACACATGTTACGTATTCGTAGTTTTGTGACATTATTTATGATTTTTTATACAAACATTTCTCTCTTTCATTCGTTTATTTTTTTATATTCGTTTTCGATTATATCGAGAAAATTTTTGTGACATATATATATGTGTATACACACACACATATATCTCTTTGTTTTATTTTTATTTTTATTTCTGTCCGAAGTAACGTGAGTAACACAATGACAACTCGCATATAAATATATATATATATATATATATATATATATATAAATATTTCTTTCTATCTTTCTCTGTTGTGTTGAAATGATGTTTTCTACGTCTCTCTCTCTCTCTCTCTCTCTCTCTCTGTCTCTCTCTTTCTCTTTCTCTGCATGCATGGATGGCAATAGCAGCATATATGTTGCTTTGTACGGTACCAATATGTGAAAATATAGAGAGCCCCTAGTAATAGGCTAATTTGCAATCACGGATGAAACATTTGATGATCGATCTCGTTCACGATCATATTTATTTACACTCGTTACGTATTCGTAGTTTGTGACATTATTTACGATTTTTTGTACAAATATTTATCTCTTTCATTCGTTTATCATTATTATATTCGTTTTCGATTAGATCGAGAAAATAATTGTCATATATATATATGTGTGAACACACACACATATATCTCTTTGTTTTATTTTTATTTTTATTTCTGTCCGAAGTAACGTGAGTTACACAATGACAACACGCATATAAATATATATGTATATATATATATATATATATATATATATATATATATTTCTTTCTATCTTTCTCTGGTGTGTTGAAATGATGTTTCCTAGGTCTCTCTCTCTCTCTCTCTCTCACTCTCTCTCTCTCTCTCTCTCTCTCTCTCTCACTCTCTCTCTTACTCTTTCCCTGCATGCGTGGTTGGCAATCGTAGCATATGTGTTGCTTTGTACGGTACCAATATGTGAAAATATAGAGAGCCCCTAGTAATAGGCTAATTTGCAATCACGTAAGGAACAAACGATTATCGACCTCGTTCACGAATATATTAATTTACACTCGTTACGTATTCGTAGTTTTGTGACATTATTTACGATTTTTTATACAAATATTTAACTCTTTCATTCGTTTATTTTTTGTATCTTCCTTTTCGATTAGATCGAGAAAATTTTTGTCATATATATATATATATATATGTGTATACACACACACATATATCTCTTTGTTTTATTTTATTTTTATTTCTGTCCGAAGTAACGTGAGTTACACAATGACAACTCGCATATAAATATATAGATATATTTATATTTCTTTCTATCTTTCTCTGCTGTGTTAAAACGATGTTTCCTACGTCTCTCTCTCTCTCTCTCTCACTATCTCTCTTTCTCTTTCTCTGCATGCGTGGTTGGCAATCGTAGCATATGTGTTGCTTTGTACGGTACCGATATGTGAAAATATAGAGAGCCCCTAGTAATAGACTAATTTGCAATCAATTATGAAACAATCGATTATCGATTCCGTTCACGAATATATTTATTTACACTCGTTACGTATTCGTAATTTTGTGACATTATTTACGATATTTTGTACAAATATTTCTCTCTTTCATTCGTTTATCATTTTTATATTCGTTTTCGATTAGATCGAGAAAATTTTTGTCATATATATATATGTGTGTACACACACACATATATCTCTTTGTTTTATTTTTATTTTTATTTCTGTCCGATGTAACGTGAGTAACACAATGACAACTCGCATATAAATATATATATATATATATAAATATTTCTTTCTATCTTTCTCTGGCGTGTTGAAACGATGTTTCCTACGTCTCTCTCTCTCTCTCTCTCTCTCTCTCTCTCTCTCTCTCTCTCTCTCTCTCTGTCACTCTCTTTCTCTTTCTCTGCATGCGTGGTTGGCAATCGTAGCATATGTGTTGCTTTGTACGGTACCGATATGTGAAAATATAGAGAGCCCCTAGTAATAGGCTAATTTGCAATCACGTATGAAACAATCGATTATCGATCTCGTTCACGAATATATTTATTTACACTCGTTACGTATTCGTAGTTTTGTGACATTATTTACGTTTTTTTCTACAAATATTTCTCTCTTTCACTCGTTTATTTTTTTTATCTTCGTTTTCGATTAGATCGAGAAAATTTTTGTCACATATATATATGCCTATACACACACATATATCTCTTTGTTTTATTTTTATTTTTATTTCTGTCCGAAGTAACGTGAGTAACACAATGACAACTCGCATATAAATATATATATATATATAAATATTTCTTTCTATCTTTCTCTGGCGTGTTGAAATGATGTTTCCTACGTCTCTCTCTCTCTCTCTCTCTCTCTCTCTCTCTCTCTCTCTTTCTCTTTCTCTGCATGCGTGGTTGGCAATCGTAGCATATGTGTTGCTTTGTACCGTACCGATATGTGAAAATATAGAGAGCCCCTAGTAATAGGTTAATTTGCAATCACGTATGAAACATTTGATGATCGATCTCGTTCACGAACATATTTATTTACACTCGTTACGTATTCGTAGTTTTGTGACATTTTCTACGATTTTTTGTACAAATATTTATCTCTTTCATTCGTTTATCATTTTTATATTCGTTTTCGATTAGATCGAGAAAATTTTTGTCATATAGATATATGTGTATACACACACACATATATCTCTTTGTTTTATTTTTATTTTTATTTCTATCCGAAGTAACGTGAGTAACACAAGGACAACTCGCATATAAATATATAGATATATTTATATTTCTTTCTATCTTTCTCTGCTGTGTTAAAACGATGTTTCCTACGTCTCTCTCTCTCTCTCTCTCTCACTCTCTCTCTTTCTCTTTCTCTGCATGCGTGGTTGGCAATCGTAGCATATGTGTTGCTTTGTACGGTACCGATATATGAAAATATAGAGAGCCCCTAGTAATAGGCTAATTTGCAATCACGTATGGAACAATCGATTATCGATCTCGTTCACGAATATATTTATTTACACTCGTTACGTATTCGTAGTTTTGTGACATTATTTACGATTTTTTATACATATATTTAACTCTTTCATTCGTCTATTTTTTTTATATTCGTTTTCGATTAGATTGAGAAAATTTTTGTCACATATATATATGCGTATACAAACATATATCTCTTTGTTTTATTTTTATTTTTATTTCTGTACGAAGTAACGTGAGTAACACAATGACAACACGCATATAAATATATATATATATATATATTTCTTTCTATCTTTCTCTGGTGTGTTGAAATGATGTTTCCTACGTCTCTCTCTCTCTCTCTCTCACTCTCTCTCTTTTTCTTTCTCTGCATGCGTGGTTGGCAATCGTAGCATATGTGTTGCTTTGTACGGTACCGATATGTGAAAATATAGAGAGCCCCTAGTAATAGGCTAATTTGCAATCACGTATGGAACAATCGATTATCGATCTCGTTCACGAATATATTTATTTACACTCGTTACGTATTCGTAGTTTTGTGACATTATTTACGTTTTTTTCTACAAATATTTCTCTCTTTCACTCGTTTATTTTTTTTATCTTCGTTTTCGATTAGATCGAGAAAATTTTTGTCACATATATATATGCCTATACACACACATATATCTCTTTGTTTTATTTTTATTTTTATTTCTGTCCGAAGTAACGTGAGTAACACAATGACAACTCGCATATAAATATATATATATATATATATAAATATTTCTTTCTATCTTTCTCTGGCGTGTTGAAATGATGTTTCCTACGTCTCTCTCTCTCCCTCTCTCTCTCTCTCTCACTCTCTCTCTTTCTCTTTCTCTGCATGCGTGGTTGGCAATCGTAGCATATGTGTTGCTTTGTACCGTACCGATATGTGACAATATAGAGAGCCCCTAGTAATAGGTTAATTTGCAATCACGTATGAAACATTTGATGATCGATCTCGTTCACGAACATATTTATTTACACTCGTTACGTATTCGTAGTTTTGTGACATTTTCTACGATTTTTTGTACAAATATTTATCTCTTTCATTCGTTTATCATTTTTATATTCGTTTTCGATTAGATTGAGAAAATTTTTGTCACATATATATATGCGTATACACACATATATCTCTTTGTTTTATTTTTATTTTTATTTCTGTACGAAGTAACGTGAGTAACACAATGACAACACGCATATAAATATATATATATATATATTTCTTTCTATCTTTCTCTGGTGTGTTGAAATGATGTTTCCTACGTCTCTCTCTCTCTCTCTCACTATCTCTCTTTCTCTTTCTCTGCATGCGTGGTTGGCAATCGTAGCATATGTGTTGCTTTGTACGGTACCGATATGTGAAAATATAGAGAGCCCCTAGTAATAGGCTAATTTGCAATCACGTATGGAACAATCGATTATCGATCTCGTTCACGAATATATTTATTTACATTCGTTACGTATTCGTAGTTTTGTGACATTATTTACGAATTTTTATACATATATTTAACTCTTTCATTCGTCTATTTTTTTTATATTCGTTTTCGATTAGATTGAGAAAATTTTTGTCACATATATATATGCGTATACACACATATATCTCTTTGTTTTATTTTTATTTTTATTTCTGTACGAAGTAACGTGAGTAACACAATGAAAACACGCATATAAATATATATATATATATATATTTCTTTCTATCTTTCTCTGGTGTGTTGAAATGATGTTTCCTAGGTCTCTCTCTCTCTCTCTCTCTCTCTCTCTCTATCTTTCTCTTTCACTGCATGCGTGGATGGCAATCGGAGCATATATGTTGCTTTGTACGGTACCAATATGTGAAAATATAGAGAGCGACTAGTAATAGGCTAATTTGCAATCACGTAAGGAACAATCGATTATCGACCTCGTTCACGAATATATTAATTTACACTCGTTACGTATTCGTAGTTTTGTGACATTATTTAAGATTTTTTATACAAATATTTCTCTCCTTCATTCGTTTATTTTTTTATATTCGTTTTCGATTATATCGAGAAAATTTTTGTGACATATATATTTGTGTATACACACACACGTATATCTCTTTGTTTTATTTTTATTTTTATTTCTGTCCGAAGTAACGTGAGTAACACAATGACAACTCGCATATAAATATATATATATATATATAAATATTTCTTTCTATCTTTCTCTGGCGTGTTGAAACGATGTTTCCTACGTCTCTCTCTCTCTCTCTCTCTCTCTCTCTCTCTCTCTCTCTCTCTCTCTGTCACTCTCTTTCTCTTTCTCTGCATGCGTGGTTGGCAATCGTAGCATATGTGTTGCTTTGTACGGTACCGATATGTGAAAATATAGAGAGCCCCTAGTAATAGGCTAATTTGCAATCACGTATGAAACAATCGATTATCGATCTCGTTCACGAATATATTTATTTACACTCGTTACGTATTCGTAGTTTTGTGACATTATTTACGTTTTTTTCTACAAATATTTCTCTCTTTCACTCGTTTATTTTTTTTATCTTCGTTTTCGATTAGATCGAGAAAATTTTTGTCACATATATATATGCCTATACACACACATATATCTCTTTGTTTTATTTTTATTTTTATTTCTGTCCGAAGTAACGTGAGTAACACAATGACAACTCGCATATAAATATATATATATATATAAATATTTCTTTCTATCTTTCTCTGGCGTGTTGAAATGATGTTTCCTACGTCTCTCTCTCTCCCTCTCTCTCTCTCTCTCACTCTCTCTCTCTCTCTTTCTCTGCATGCGTGGTTGGCAATCGTAGCATATGTGTTGCTTTGTACCGTACCGATATGTGAAAATATAGAGAGCCCCTAGTAATAGGTTAATTTGCAATCACGTATGAAACATTTGATGATCGATCTCGTTCACGAACATATTTATTTACACTCGTTACGTATTCGTAGTTTTGTGACATTTTCTACGATTTTTTGTACAAATATTTATCTCTTTCATTCGTTTATCATTTTTATATTCGTTTTCGATTAGATCGAGAAAATTTTTGTCATATAGATATATGTGTATACACACACACATATATCTCTTTGTTTTATTTTTATTTTTATTTCTATCCGAAGTAACGTGAGTAACACAAGGACAACTCGCATATAAATATATAGATATATTTATATTTCTTTCTATCTTTCTCTGCTGTGTTAAAACGATGTTTCCTACGTCTCTCTCTCTCTCTCTCTCTCACTCTCTCTCTTTCTCTTTCTCTGCATGCGTGGTTGGCAATCGTAGCATATGTGTTGCTTTGTACGGTACCGATATATGAAAATATAGAGAGCCCCTAGTAATAGGCTAATTTGCAATCACGTATGGAACAATCGATTATCGATCTCGTTCACGAATATATTTATTTACACTCGTTACGTATTCGTAGTTTTGTGACATTATTTACGATTTTTTATACATATATTTAACTCTTTCATTCGTCTATTTTTTTTATATTCGTTTTCGATTAGATTGAGAAAATTTTTGTCACATATATATATGCGTATACACACATATATCTCTTTGTTTTATTTTTATTTTTATTTCTGTACGAAGTAACGTGAGTAACACAATGACAACACGCATATAAATATATATATATATATATATTTCTTTCTATCTTTCTCTGGTGTGTTGAAATGATGTTTCCTACGTCTCTCTCTCTCTCTCTCTCACTCTCTCTCTTTTTCTTTCTCTGCATGCGTGGTTGGCAATCGTAGCATATGTGTTGCTTTGTACGGTACCGATATGTGAAAATATAGAGAGCCCCTAGTAATAGGCTAATTTGCAATCACGTATGGAACAATCGATTATCGATCTCGTTCACGAATATATTTATTTACACTCGTTACGTATTCGTAGTTTTGTGACATTATTTACGTTTTTTTTTTACAAATATTTCTCTCTTTCACTCGTTTATTTTTTTTATCTTCGTTTTCGATTAGATCGAGAAAATTTTTGTCACATATATATATGCCTATACACACACATATATCTCTTTGTTTTATTTTTATTTTTATTTCTGTCCGAAGTAACGTGAGTAACACAATGACAACTCGCATATAAATATATATATATATATATATAAATATTTCTTTCTATCTTTCTCTGGCGTGTTGAAATGATGTTTCCTACGTCTCTCTCTCTCCCTCTCTCTCTCTCTCTCACTCTCTCTCTTTCTCTTTCTCTGCATGCGTGGTTGGCAATCGTAGCATATGTGTTGCTTTGTACCGTACCGATATGTGAAAATATAGAGAGCCCCTAGTAATAGGTTAATTTGCAATCACGTATGAAACATTTGATGATCGATCTCGTTCACGAACATATTTATTTACACTCGTTACGTATTCGTAGTTTTGTGACATTTTCTACGATTTTTTGTACAAATATTTATCTCTTTCATTCGTTTATCATTTTTATATTCGTTTTCGATTAGATTGAGAAAATTTTTGTCACATATATATATGCGTATACACACATATATCTCTTTGTTTTATTTTTATTTTTATTTCTGTACGAAGTAACGTGAGTAACACAATGACAACACGCATATAAATATATATATATATATATTTCTTTCTATCTTTCTCTGGTGTGTTGAAATGATGTTTCCTACGTCTCTCTCTCTCTCTCTCACTATCTCTCTTTCTCTTTCTCTGCATGCGTGGTTGGCAATCGTAGCATATGTGTTGCTTTGTACGGTACCGATATGTGAAAATATAGAGAGCCCCTAGTAATAGGCTAATTTGCAATCACGTATGGAACAATCGATTATCGATCTCGTTCACGAATATATTTATTTACATTCGTTACGTATTCGTAGTTTTGTGACATTATTTACGAATTTTTATACATATATTTAACTCTTTCATTCGTCTATTTTTTTTATATTCGTTTTCGATTAGATTGAGAAAATTTTTGTCACATATATATATGCGTATACACACATATATCTCTTTGTTTTATTTTTATTTTTATTTCTGTACGAAGTAACGTGAGTAACACAATGAAAACACGCATATAAATATATATATATATATATATTTCTTTCTATCTTTCTCTGGTGTGTTGAAATGATGTTTCCTAGGTCTCTCTCTCTCTCTCTCTCTCTCTCTCTCTCTCTTTCTCTTTCACTGCATGCGTGGATGGCAATCGGAGCATATATGTTGCTTTGTACGGTACCAATATGTGAAAATATAGAGAGCGACTAGTAATAGGCTAATTTGCAATCACGTAAGGAACAATCGATTATCGACCTCGTTCACGAATATATTAATTTACACTCGTTACGTATTCGTAGTTTTGTGACATTATTTAAGATTTTTTATACAAATATTTCTCTCCTTCATTCGTTTATTTTTTTATATTCGTTTTCGATTATATCGAGAAAATTTTTGTGACATATATATTTGTGTATACACACACACGTATATCTCTTTGTTTTATTTTTATTTTTATTTCTGTCCGAAGTAACGTGAGTAACACAATGACAACTCGCATATAAATATATATATATATATATAAATATTTCTTTCTATCTTTCTCTGGCGTGTTGAAATGATGTTTCCTACGTCTCTCTCTCTCTCTCTCTCTCTCTCTCTCTCTCTCTCTCTCTCTCTCTCTCTGTCACTCTCTTTCTCTTTCTCTGCATGCGTGGTTGGCAATCGTAGCATATGTGTTGCTTTGTACGGTACCGATATGTGAAAATATAGAGAGCCCCTAGTAATAGGCTAATTTGCAATCACGTATGAAACAATCGATTATCGATCTCGTTCACGAATATATTTATTTACACTCGTTACGTATTCGTAGTTTTGTGACATTATTTACGTTTTTTTCTACAAATATTTCTCTCTTTCATTCGTTTATTTTTTTTATCTTCGTTTTCGATTAGATCGAGAAAATTTTTGTCACATATATATATGCGTATACACACACATATATCTCTTTGTTTTATTTTTATTTTTATTTCTGTCCGAAGTAACGTGAGTAACACAATGACAACTCGCATATAAATATATATATATATATATATATATATATATATATATATATATATAAATATTTCTTTCTATCTATCTCTGTTGTGTTTAAATGATCTTTCCTACGTCTCTCTCTCTCTCTCTCTCTCTCTCTCTATCTCTCTCTCTCTCTCTCTCTCTGTCTCTCTCTCTCTCTATCTCTCTCTCTTTCTCTTTCTCTGCATACGTGGATGGCAATCGGAGCATATATGTTGCTTTGTACGGTACCAATATGTGAAAATATAGAGAGCCCCTAGTAATAGGCTAATTTGCAAACACGGATGAAACATTTGATGATCGATCTCGTTCACGAACATATTTATTTACACTCGTTACGTATTCGTAGTTTGTGACATTATTTACGATTTTTTGTACAAATATTTATCTCTTTCATTCGTTTATCATTATTATATTCGTTTTCGATTAGATCGAGAAAATTTTTGTCATATATATATATGTGTGTACACACACACATATATCTCTTTGTTTTATTTTTATTTTTATTTCTGTCCGAAGTAACGTGAGTTACACAATGACAACACGCATATAAATATATATGTATATATATATATATATATATATATATATATATTTCTTTCTATCTTTCTCTGGTGTGTTGAAATGATGTTTCCTAGGTCTCTCTCTCTCTCTATCTCT
Organism: Dolichovespula sylvestris; assembly: GCA_918808275.2. Taxonomy (NCBI): domain Eukaryota; kingdom Metazoa; phylum Arthropoda; class Insecta; order Hymenoptera; family Vespidae; genus Dolichovespula; species Dolichovespula sylvestris. The sequence continues at coordinate 431,030 of OU964976.1, forward strand.
CACTCTCTCTCTCTCTCTCTCTCTCTCTCACTCTCTCTCTTTCTCTTTCCCTGCATGCGTGGTTGGCAATCGTAGCATATGTGTTGCTTTGTACGGTACCAATATGTGAAAATATAGAGAGCCCCTAGTAATAGGCTAATTTGCAAACACGTATGAAACATTTGATGATCGATCTCGTTCACGAACATATTTATTTACACTCGTTACGTATTCGTAGTTTTGTGACATTTTTTACGATTTTTTGTACAAATATTTATCTCTATCATTCGTTTATCATTTTTATATTCGTTTTCGATTAGATCGAGAAAATTTTTGTCATATATATATATATATGTGTATACACACACACATATATCTCTTTGTTTTATTTTTATTTTTATTTCTGTCCGAAGTAACGTGAGTAACACAATGACAACTCGCATATAAATATATATATATATATATATATATATATATATATATATATATATTTCTTTCTATCTTTCTCTGGTGTGTTGAAATGATGTTTCCTAGGTCTCTCTCTCTCTCTCTCTCTCTCTCACTCTCTCTCTCTCTCTCTCTCTCTCTCACTCTCTCTCTTTCTCTTTCCCTGCATGCGTGGTTGGCAATCGTAGCATATGTGTTGCTTTGTACGGTACCAATATGTGAAAATATAGAGAGCCCCTAGTAATAGGCTAATTTGCAATCACGTAAGGAACAATCGATTATCGACCTCGTTCACGAATATATTAATTTACACTCGTTACGTATTCGTAGTTTTGTGACATTATTTACGATTTTTTATACAAATATTTAACTCTTTCATTCGTTTATTTTTTGTATCTTCCTTTTCGATTAGATCGAGAAAATTTTTGTCATACATATATATATATGTGTATACACACACACATATATCTCTTTGTTTTATTTTATTTTTATTTCTGTCCGAAGTAACGTGAGTAACACAATGACAACTCGCATATAAATATATATATATATATATATATATATATATATATAAATATTTCTTTCTATCTTTCTCTGTCGTGTTGAATTGATGTTTCCTACGTCTCTCTCTCTCAATCTCTTTCTCTTTCTCTGCATGCGTGGCTGGCAATCGTAGCATATGTGTTGCTTTGTACGGTACCGATATGTGAAAATATAGAGAGCCCCTTGTAATAGGCTAATTTGCAATCACGTATGACACATTTGATGATCGATCTCGTTCACGAATATATTTATTTACATTCGTTACGTATTCGTAGCTTTGTGACATTATTTACGATTTTTTATACAAATATTTCTCTCTTTCATTCGTATATTTTTTTTTATATTCGGTTTCGATTAGATCGAGAAAATTTTTGTGACATATATATATGTGTATACACACACACATATATCTCTTTGTTTTATTTTTATTTTTATTTCTGTCCGAAGTAACGTGAGTAACACAATGACAACTCGCATATAAATATATATATATATATATATATATATATATATATATATATATAAATATTTCTTTCTATCTTTCTCTGTTGTGTTTAAATGATCTTTCCTACGTCTCTCTCTCTCTCTCTCTCTCTCTCTCTCTCTCTCTCTCTGTCTCTCTCTTTCTCTTTCTCTGCATGCGTGGTTGGCAATCGTAGCATATGTGTTGCTTTGTACGTTACCGATATGTGAAAATATAGAGAGCCCCTAGTAATAGGCTAATTTGCAATCACGTATGAAACAATCGATTATCGATCTCGTTCACGAATATATTTATTTACACTCGTTACGTATTCGTAGTTTTGTGACATTATTTACGTTTTTTTATACAAATATTTCTCTCTTTCATTCGTTTATTTTTTTTATCTTCGTTTTCGATTAGATCGAGAAAATTTTTGTCACATATATATATGCGTATACACACACATATATCTCTTTGTTTTATTTTTATTTTTATTTCTGTCCGAAGTAACGTGAGTAACACAATGACAACACGCATATAAATATATATATATATATATATATATTTATATATATATATAAATATTTCTTTCTATCTTTCTCTGTTGTGTTGAAATGATGTTTCCTACGTCTCTCTCTCTCCCTCTCTCTCTCTCTCACTTTCTCTCTTTCTCTTTCTCTGCATGCGTGGTTGGCAATCGTAGCATATGTGTTGCTTTGTACCGTACCGATATGTGAAAATATAGAGAGCACCTAGTAATAGGTTAATTTGCAATCACGTATGAAACATTTGATGATCGATCTCGTTCACGAACATATTTATTTACACTCGTTACGTATTCGTAGTTTTGTGACATTTTTTACGATTTTTTGTACAAATATTTATCTCTTTCATTCGTTTATCATTTTTATATTCGTTTTCGATTAGATCGAGAAAATTTTTGTCATATATATATATGTGTATACACACACACATATATCTCTTTGTTTTATTTTTATTTTTATTTCTATCCGAAGTAACGTGAGTAACACAAGGACAACTCGCATATAAATATATAGATATATTTATATTTCTTTCTATCTTTCTCTGCTGTGTTAAAACGATGTTTCCTACGTCTCTCTCTCTCTCTCTCTCTCTCACTCTCTCTCTTTCTCTTTCTCTGCATGCGTGGTTGGCAATCGTAGCATATGTGTTGCTTTGTACGGTACCAATATGTGAAAATATAGAGAGCCCCTAGTAATAGGTTAATTTGCAATCACGTATGAAACATTTGATGATCGATCTCGTTCACGAACATATTTATTTACACTCGTTACGTATTCGTAGTTTTGTGACATTTTTTACGATTTTTTGTACAAATATTTATCTCTATCATTCGTTTATCATTTTTATATTCGTTTTCGATTAGATCGAGAAAATTTTTGTCATATATATATATATATGTGTATACACACACACATATATCTCTTTGTTTTATTTTTATTTTTATTTCTGTCCGAAGTAACGTGAGTAACACAATGACAACTCGCATATAAATATATATATATATATATATATATATATATATATATATATATTTCTTTCTATCTTTCTCTGGTGTGTTGAAATGATGTTTCCTAGGTCTCTCTCTCTCTCTCTCTCTCTCACTCTCTCTCTCTCTCTCTCTCTCTCACTCTCTCTCTTTCTCTTTCCCTGCATGCGTGGTTGGCAATCGTAGCATATGTGTTGCTTTGTACGGTACCAATATGTGAAAATATAGAGAGCCCCTAGTAATAGGCTAATTTGCAATCACGTAAGGAACAATCGATTATCGACCTCGTTCACGAATATATTAATTTACACTCGTTACGTATTCGTAGTTTTGTGACATTATTTACGATTTTTTATACAAATATTTAACTCTTTCATTCGTTTATTTTTTGTATCTTCCTTTTCGATTAGATCGAGAAAATTTTTGTCATATATATATATATATGTGTATACACACACACATATATCTCTTTGTTTTATTTTATTTTTATTTCTGTCCGAAGTAACGTGAGTAACACAATGACAACTCGCATATAAATATATATATATATATATATATATATATATATATATAAATATTTCTTTCTATCTTTCTCTGTCGTGTTGAATTGATGTTTCCTACGTCTCTCTCTCTCAATCTCTTTCTCTTTCTCTGCATGCGTGGCTGGCAATCGTAGCATATGTGTTGCTTTGTACGGTACCGATATGTGAAAATATAGAGAGCCCCTTGTAATAGGCTAATTTGCAATCACGTATGACACATTTGATGATCGATCTCGTTCACGAATATATTTATTTACATTCGTTACGTATTCGTAGCTTTGTGACATTATTTACGATTTTTTATACAAATATTTCTCTCTTTCATTCGTATATTTTTTTTTATATTCGGTTTCGATTAGATCGAGAAAATTTTTGTGACATATATATATGTGTATACACACACACATATATCTCTTTGTTTTATTTTTATTTTTATTTCTGTCCGAAGTAACGTGAGTAACACAATGACAACTCGCATATAAATATATATATATATATATATATATATATATAAATATTTCTTTCTATCTTTCTCTGTTGTGTTTAAATGATCTTTCCTACGTCTCTCTCTCTCTCTCTCTCTCTCTCTCTCTCTCTCTCTGTCTCTCTCTTTCTCTTTCTCTGCATGCGTGGTTGGCAATCGTAGCATATGTGTTGCTTTGTACGGTACCGATATGTGAAAATATAGAGAGCCCCTAGTAATAGGCTAATTTGCAATCACGTATGAAACAATCGATTATCGATCTCGTTCACGAACATATTTATTTACACTCGTTACGTATTCGTAGTTTTGTGACATTTTTTACGATTTTTTGTACAAATATTTATCTCTTTCATTCGTTTATCATTTTTATATTCGTTTTCGATTAGATCGAGAAAATTTTTGTCATATATATATATATGTGTATACACACACACATATATCTCTTTGTTTTATTTTTATTTTTATTTCTATCCGAAGTAACGTGAGTAACACAAGGACAACTCGCATATAAATATATAGATATATTTATATTTCTTTCTATCTTTCTCTGCTGTGTTAAAACGATGTTTCCTACGTCTCTCTCTCTCTCTCTCACTCACTCTCTCTCTTTCTCTTTCTCTGCATGCGTGGTTGGCAATCGTAGCATATGTGTTGCTTTGTACGGTACCGATATGTGAAAATATAGAGAGCCCCTAGTAATAGGCTAATTTGCATTCACGTATGGAACAATCGATTATCGATCTCGTTCACGAATATATTTATTTACACTCGTTACGTATTCGTAGTTTTGTGACATTATTTACGATTTTTTATACATATATTTAACTCTTTCATTCGTCTATTTTTTTTATATTCGTTTTCGATTAGATTGAGAAAATTTTTGTCACATATATATATGCGTATACACACATATATCTCTTTGTTTTATTTTATTTTTATTTCTGTACGAAGTAACGTGAGTAACACAATGACAACAGGCATATAAATATATATATATATATATTTCTTTCTATCTTTCTCTGGTGTGTTGAAATGATGTTTCCTACGTCTCTCTCTCTCTCTCTCACTCTCTCTCTTTCTCTTTCTCTGCATGCGTGGTTGGCAATCGTAGCATATGTGTTGCTTTGTACGGTACCGATATGTGAAAATATAGAGAGCCCCTAGTAATAGGCTAATTTGCAATCACGTATGGAACAATCGATTATCGATCTCGTTCACGAATATATTTATTTACATTCGTTACGTATTCGTAGTTTTGTGACATTATTTACGAATTTTTATACACATATTTAACTCTTTCATTCGTCTATTTTTTTTATATTCGTTTTCGATTAGATTGAGAAAATTTTTGTCACATATATATATGCGTATACACACATATATCTCTTTGTTTTATTTTTATTTTTATTTCTGTACGAAGTAACGTGAGTAACACAATGACAACACGCATATAAATATATATATATATATATATATATATATATATATATATATTTCTTTCTATCTTTCTCTGGTGTGTTGAAATGATGTTTCCTAGGTCTCTCTCTCTCTCTCTCTCACTCTCTCTCTCTCTCTCTCTCTCTCTCTCACTCTCTCTTTCTCTTTCCCTGCATGCGTGGTTGGCAATCGTAGCATACGTGTTGCTTTGTACCGTACCGATATGTGAAAATATAGAGAGCCCCTAGTAATAGGTTAATTTGCAATCACGTATGAAACATTTGATGATCGATCTCGTTCACGAACATATTTATTTACACTCGTTACGTATTCGTAGTTTTGTGACATTTTTTACGATTTTTTGTACAAATATTTATCTCTTTCATTCGTTTATCATTTTTATATTCGTTTTCGATTAGATCGAGAAAATTTTTGTCATATATATATATGTGTATACACACACACATATATCTCTTTGTTTTATTTTTATTTTTATTTCTATCCGAAGTAACGTGAGTAACACAAGGACAACTCGCATATAAATATATATATATATATATTTCTTTCTATCTTTCTCTGGTGTGTTGAAATGATGTTTCCTACGTCTCTCTCTCTCTCTCTCACTCTCTCTCTTTCTCTTTCTCTGCATGCGTGGTTGGCAATCGTAGCATATGTGTTGCTTTGTACGGTACCGATATGTGAAAATATAGAGAGCCCCTAGTAATAGGCTAATTTGCAATCACGTATGGAACAATCGATTATCGATCTCGTTCACGAATATATTTATTTACATTCGTTACGTATTCGTAGTTTTGTGACATTATTTACGAATTTTTATACATATATTTAACTCTTTCATTCGTCTATTTTTTTTATATTCGTTTTCGATTAGATTGAGAAAATTTTTGTCACATATATATATGCGTATACACACATATATCTCTTTGTTTTATTTTTATTTTTATTTCTGTACGAAGTAACGTGAGTAACACAATGACAACACGCATATAAATATATATATATATATATATATATATATATATATATATAAATATTTCTTTCTATCTATCTCTGTTGTGTTTAAATGATCTTTCCTACGTCTCTCTCTCTCTCTGTCTCTCTCTCTCTCTCTATCTCTCTCTCTTTCTCTTTCTCTGCATGCGTTGATGGCAATCGGAGCATATATGTTGCTTTGTACGGTACCAATATGTGAAAATATAGAGAGCCCCTAGTAATAGGCTAATTTGCAATCACGTATGGAACAATCGATTATCGATCTCGTTCACGAATATATTTATTTACACTCGTTACGTATTCGTAGTTTTGTGACATTATTTACGATTTTTTATACATATATTTAACTCTTTCATTCATTTATTATTTTTATATTCGTTTTCGATTAGATCGGGAAATTTTTTTCATATATATATATGTGTATACACACACACATATATCTCTTTGTTTTATTTTTATTTTTATTTCTGTCCGAAGTAACGTGAGTAACACAATGACAAATCGCATATAAATATATATATATATATATATATATTTCTTTCTATCTTTCTCTGTTGTTTTGAAGTGATGTTTCCTACGTCTCTCTCTCTCTATCTCTCTCTATCTCTCTCTCTCTCTCTCTCCCTCTCTCTCTCTCTCACTCTCTCTCTTTCTCTTTCTCTGCATGCGTGGTTGGCAATCGTAGCATACGTGTTGCTTTGTACCGTACCGATATGTGAAAATATAGAGAGCCCCTAGTAATAGGTTAATTTGCAATCACGTATGAAACATTTGATGATCGATCTCGTTCACGAACATATTTATTTACACTCGTTACGTATTCGTAGTTTTGTGACATTTTCTACGATTTTTTGTACAAATATTTATCTCTTTCATTCGTTTATCATTTTTATATTCGTTTTCGATTAGATCGAGAAAATTTTTGTCATACATATATATGTGTATACACACACACATATATCTCTTTGTTTTATTTTTATTTTTATTTCTATCCGAAGTAACGTGAGTAACACAAGGACAACTCGCATATAAATATATAGATATATTTATATTTCTTTCTATCTTTCTCTGCTGTGTTAAAACGATGTTTCCTACGTCTCTCTCTCTTTCTCTCTCTCACTCTCTCTCTTTCTCTTTCTCTGCATGCGTGGTTGGCAATCGTAGCATATGTGTTGCTTTGTACGGTACCGATATGTGAAAATATAGAGAGCCCCTAGTAATAGGCTAATTTGCAATCAATTATGAAACAATCGATTATCGATCTCGTTCACGAACATATTTATTTACACTCGTTACGTATTCGTAGTTCTGTGACATTTTTTACGATTTTTTGTACAAATATTTATCTCTATCATTCGTTTATCATTTTTATATTCGTTTTCGATTAGATCGAGAAAATTTTTGTCATATATATATATGTGTATACACACACACATATATCTCTTTGTTTTATTTTTATTTTTATTTCTGTCCGAAGTAACGTGAGTAACACAATGACAACTCGCATATAAATATATATATATATATATATATATATATATATATATATATAAATATTTCTTTCTATCTATCTCTGTTGTGTTTAAATGATCTTTCCTACGTCTCTCTCTCTCTCTGTCTCTCTCTCTCTCTCTATCTCTCTCTCTTTCTCTTTCTCTGCATGCGTTGATGGCAATCGGAGCATATATGTTGCTTTGTACGGTACCAATATGTGAAAATATAGAGAGCCCCTAGTAATAGGCTAATTTGCAATCACGTAAGGAACAATCGATTATCGACCTCGTTCACGAATATATTAATTTACACTCGTTACGTATTCGTAGTTTTGTGACATTATTTACGATTTTTTATACAAATATTTAACTCTTTCATTCGTTTATTTTTTTTATCTTCCTTTTCGATTAGATCGAGAAAATTTTTGTCATATATATATATATATGTGTATACACACACACATATATCTCTTTGTTTTATTTTATTTTTATTTCTGTCCGAAGTAACGTGAGTTACACAATGACAACTCGCATATAAATATATATATATATATATAAATATTTCTTTCTATCTATCTCTGTTGTGTTTAAATGATCTTTCCTACGTCTCTCTCTCTCTCTCTCTCTCTCTCTCTCTCTCTCTCTCTGTCTCTCTCTCTCTATCTCTCTCAATTTCTCTTTCTCTTTATGCGCGGTTGGCAATCGGAGTATATATGTTTCTTTGTACGGTACCAATATGTGAAAATATAGGGAGCCCCTAGTAATAGGCTAATTTGCAATCACGGATGAAGCAATAGATTATCGATCTCGTTCACGAATATATTTATTTACACATGTTACGTATTCGTAGTTTTGTGACATTATTTACGATTTTTTATACAAACATTTCTCTCTTTCATTCGTTTATTTTTTTATATTCGTTTTCGATTATATCGAGAAAATTTTTGTGACATATATATATGTGTATACACACACACATATATCTCTTTGTTTTATTTTTATTTTTATTTCTGTCCGAAGTAACGTGAGTAACACAATGACAACTCGCATATAAATATATATATATATATATATATATATATATATATATATATATAAATATTTCTTTCTATCTTTCTCTGTTGTGTTGAAATGATGTTTTCTACGTCTCTCTCTCTCTCTCTCTCTCTCTCTCTCTGTCTCTCTCTTTCTCTTTCTCTGCATGCATGGATGCCAATAGCAGCATATATGTTGCTTTGTACGGTACCAATATGTGAAAATATAGAGAGCCCCTAGTAATAGGCTAATTTGCAATCACGGATGAAACATTTGATGATCGATCTCGTTCACGAACATATTTATTTACACTCGTTACGTATTCGTAGTTTGTGACATTATTTACGATTTTTTGTACAAATATTTATCTCTTTCATTCGTTTATCATTATTATATTCGTTTTCGATTAGATCGAGAAAATAATTGTCATATATATATATGTGTGAACACACACACATATATCTCTTTGTTTTATTTTTATTTTTATTTCTGTCCGAAGTAACGTGAGTTACACAATGACAACACGCATATAAATATATATGTATATATATATATATATATATATATATATATATATATATATATTTCTTTCTATCTTTCTCTGGTGTGTTGAAATGATGTTTCCTAGGTCTCTCTCTCTCTCTCTCTCTCTCACTCTCTCTCTCTCTCTCTCTCTCTCTCTCTCACTCTCTCTCTTACTCTTTCCCTGCATGCGTGGTTGGCAATCGTAGCATATGTGTTGCTTTGTACGGTACCAATATGTGAAAATATAGAGAGCCCCTAGTAATAGGCTAATTTGCAATCACGTAAGGAACAAACGATTATCGACCTCGTTCACGAATATATTAATTTACACTCGTTACGTATTCGTAGTTTTGTGACATTATTTACGATTTTTTATACAAATATTTAGCTCTTTCATTCGTTTATTTTTTGTATCTTCCTTTTCGATTAGATCGAGAAAATTTTTGTCATATATATATATATATGTGTATACACACACACATATATCTCTTTGTTTTATTTTATTTTTATTTCTGTCCGAAGTAACGTGAGTTACACAATGACAACTCGCATATAAATATATATATATATATATAAATATTTCTTTCTATCTATCTCTGTTGTGTTTAAATGATCTTTCCTACGTCTCTCTCTCTCTCTCTCTCTCTCTCTCTCTCTCTCTCTGTCTCTCTCTCTCTATCTCTCTCAATTTCTCTTTCTCTTTATGCGCGGTTGGCAATCGGAGTATATATGTTTCTTTGTACGGTACCAATATGTGAAAATATAGGGAGCCCCTAGTAATAGGCTAATTTGCAATCACGGATGAAGCAATAGATTATCGATCTCGTTCACGAATATATTTATTTACACATGTTACGTATTCGTAGTTTTGTGACATTATTTACGATTTTTTATACAAACATTTCTCTCTTTCATTCGTTTATTTTTTTATATTCGTTTTCGATTATATCGAGAAAATTTTTGTGACATATATATATGTGTATACACACACACATATATCTCTTTGTTTTATTTTTATTTTTATTTCTGTCCGAAGTAACGTGAGTAACACAATGACAACTCGCATATAAATATATATATATATATATATATATATATATATATATATATAAATATTTCTTTCTATCTTTCTCTGTTGTGTTGAAATGATGTTTTCTACGTCTCTCTCTCTCTCTCTCTCTCTCTCTCTCTGTCTCTCTCTTTCTCTTTCTCTGCATGCATGGATGCCAATAGCAGCATATATGTTGCTTTGTACGGTACCAATATGTGAAAATATAGAGAGCCCCTAGTAATAGGCTAATTTGCAATCACGGATGAAACATTTGATGATCGATCTCGTTCACGAACATATTTATTTACACTCGTTACGTATTCGTAGTTTTGTGACATTTTTTACGATTTTTTGTACAAATATTTATCTCTTTCATTCGTTTATCATTTTTATATTCGTTTTCGATTAGATCGAGAAAATTTTTGTCATATATATATATGTGTATACACACACATATATATCTCTTTGTTTTATTTTTATTTTTATTTCTATCCGAAGTAACGTGAGTAACACAATGACAACTCGCATATAAATATATATATATATATATATATATATATATATATAAATATTTCTTTCTATCTTTCTCTGTTGTGTTTAAATGATCTTTCCTACGTCTCTCTCTCTCTCTCTCTCTCTCTCTCTCTCTCTCTCTCTCTCTCTCTGTCTCTCTCTTTCTCTTTCTCTGCATGCGTGGTTGGCAATCGTAGCATATGTGTTGCTTTGTACGGTACCGATATGTGAAAATATAGAGAGCCCCTAGTAATAGGCTAATTTGCAATCACGTATGAAACAATCGATTATCGATCTCGTTCAAGAATATATTTATTTACACTCGTTACGTATTCGTAGTTTTGTGACATTATTTACGTTTTTTTATACAAATATTTCTCTCTTTCATTCGTTTATTTTTTTTATCTTCGTTTTCGATTAGATCGAGAAAATTTTTGTCACATATATATATGCGTATACACACACATATATCTCTTTGTTTTATTTTTATTTTTATTTCTGTCCGAAGTAACGTGAGTAACACAATGACAACACGCATATAAATATATATATATATATATATATATATATTTATATATATATATAAATATTTCTTTCTATCTTTCTCTGTTGTGTTGAAATGATGTTTCCTACGTCTCTCTCTCTCCCTCTCTCTCTCTCTCACTCTCTCTCTTTCTCTTTCTCTGCATGCGTGGTTGGCAATCGTAGCATATGTGTTGCTTTGTACCGTACCGATATGTGAAAATATAGAGAGCACCTAGTAATAGGTTAATTTGCAATCACGTATGAAACATTTGATGATCGATCTCGTTCACGAACATATTTATTTACACTCGTTACGTATTCGTAGTTTTGTGACATTTTTTACGATTTTTTGTACAAATATTTATCTCTTTCATTCGTTTATCATTTTTATATTCGTTTTCGATTAGATCGAGAAAATTTTTGTCATATATATATATGTGTATACACACACACATATATCTCTTTGTTTTATTTTTATTTTTATTTCTATCCGAAGTAACGTGAGTAACACAATGACAACTCGCATATAAATATATAGATATATTTATATTTCTTTCTATCTTTCTCTGCTGTGTTAAAACGATGTTTCCTACGTCTCTCTCTCTCACTCTCTCTCACTCTCTCTCTTTCTCTTTCTCTGCATGCGTGGTTGGCAATCGTAGCATATGTGTTGCTTTGTACGGTACCGATATGTGAAAATATAGAGAGCCCCTAGTAATAGGCTAATTTGCATTCACGTATGGAACAATCGATTATCGATCTCGTTCATGAATATATTTATTTACACTCGTTACGTATTCGTAGTTTTGTGACATTATTTACGATTTTTTATACATATATTTAACTCTTTCATTCGTCTATTTTTTTTATATTCGTTTTCGATTAGATTGAGAAAATTTTTGTCACATATATATATGCGTATACACACATATATCTCTTTGTTTTATTTTTATTTTTATTTCTGTACGAAGTAACGTGAGTAACACAATGACAACAGGCATATAAATATATATATATATATTTCTTTCTATCTTTCTCTGGTGTGTTGAAATGATGTTTCCTACGTCTCTCTCTCTCTCTCTCACTCTCTCTCTTTCTCTTTCTCTGCATGCGTGGTTGGCAATCGTAGCATATGTGTTGCTTTGTACGGTACCGATATGTGAAAATATAGAGAGCCCCTAGTAATAGGCTAATTTGCAATCACGTATGGAACAATCGATTATCGATCTCGTTCACGAATATATTTATTTACATTCGTTACGTATTCGTAGTTTTGTGACATTATTTACGAATTTTTATACACATATTTAAATCTTTCATTCGTCTATTTTTTTTATATTCGTTTTCGATTAGATTGAGAAAATTTTTGTCACATATATATATGCGTATACACACATATATCTCTTTGTTTTATTTTTATTTTTATTTCTGTACGAAGTAACGTGAGTAACACAATGACAACACGCATATAAATATATATATATATATATATTTCTTTCTATCTTTCTCTGGTGTGTTGAAATGATGTTTCCTAGGTCTCTCTCTCTCTCTCTCTCTCTCTCTCGCTCTCTCTCTCTCTCTCTCTTTCTCTTTCACTGCATGCGTGGATGGCAATCGGAGCATATATGTTGCTTTGTACGGTACCAATATGTGAAAATATAGAGAGCCCCTAGTAATAGGCTAATTTGCAATCACGTAAGGAACAATCGATTATCGACCTCGTTCACGAATATATTAATTTACACTCGTTACGTATTCGTAGTTTTGTGACATTATTTAAGATTTTTTATACAAATATTTCTCTCTTTCATTCGTTTATTTTTTTATATTCGTTTTCGATTAGATCGAGAAAATTTTTGTCATATATATATATGTGTATACACACACATATATATCTCTTTGTTTTATTTTTATTTTTATTTCTATCCGAAGTAACGTGAGTAACACAATGACAACTCGCATATAAATATATATATATATATATATATATATATAAATATTTCTTTCTATCTTTCTCTGTTGTGTTTAAATGATCTTTCCTACGTCTCTCTCTCTCTCTCTCTCTCTCTCTCTCTCTCTCTCTCTCTCTCTCTCTGTCTCTCTCTTTCTCTTTCTCTGCATGCGTGGTTGGCAATCGTAGCATATGTGTTGCTTTGTACGGTACCGATATGTGAAAATATAGAGAGCCCCTAGTAATAGGCTAATTTGCAATCACGTATGAAACAATCGATTATCGATCTCGTTCAAGAATATATTTATTTACACTCGTTACGTATTCGTAGTTTTGTGACATTATTTACGTTTTTTTATACAAATATTTCTCTCTTTCATTCGTTTATTTTTTTTATCTTCGTTTTCGATTAGATCGAGAAAATTTTTGTCACATATATATATGCGTATACACACACATATATCTCTTTGTTTTATTTTTATTTTTATTTCTGTCCGAAGTAACGTGAGTAACACAATGACAACACGCATATAAATATATATATATATATATATATATATATATTTATATATATATATAAATATTTCTTTCTATCTTTCTCTGTTGTGTTGAAATGATGTTTCCTACGTCTCTCTCTCTCCCTCTCTCTCTCTCTCACTCTCTCTCTTTCTCTTTCTCTGCATGCGTGGTTGGCAATCGTAGCATATGTGTTGCTTTGTACCGTACCGATATGTGAAAATATAGAGAGCACCTAGTAATAGGTTAATTTGCAATCACGTATGAAACATTTGATGATCGATCTCGTTCACGAACATATTTATTTACACTCGTTACGTATTCGTAGTTTTGTGACATTTTTTACGATTTTTTGTACAAATATTTATCTCTTTCATTCGTTTATCATTTTTATATTCGTTTTCGATTAGATCGAGAAAATTTTTGTCATATATATATATGTGTATACACACACACATATATCTCTTTGTTTTATTTTTATTTTTATTTCTATCCGAAGTAACGTGAGTAACACAATGAGAATTCGCATATAAATATATAGATATATTTATATTTCTTTCTATCTTTCTCTGCTGTGTTAAAACGATGTTTCCTACGTCTCTCTCTCTCTCTCTCTCTCACTCTCTCTCTTTCTCTTTCTCTGCATGCGTGGTTGGCAATCGTAGCATATGTGTTGCTTTGTACGGTACCGATATGTGAAAATATAGAGAGCCCCTAGTAATAGGCTAATTTGCAATCACGTATGGAACAATCGATTATCGATCTCGTTCATGAATATATTTATTTACACTCGTTACGTATTCGTAGTTTTGTGACATTATTTACGATTTTTTATACATATATTTAACTCTTTCATTCGTCTATTTTTTTTATATTCGTTTTCGATTAGATTGAGAAAATTTTTGTCACATATATATATGCGTATACACACATATATCTCTTTGTTTTATTTTTATTTTTATTTCTGTACGAAGTAACGTGAGTAACACAATGACAACAGGCATATAAATATATATATATATATATTTCTTTCTATCTTTCTCTGGTGTGTTGAAATGATGTTTCCTACGTCTCTCTCTCTCTCTCTCACTCTCTCTCTTTCTCTTTCTCTGCATGCGTGGTTGGCAATCGTAGCATATGTGTTGCTTTGTACGGTACCGATATGTGAAAATATAGAGAGCCCCTAGTAATAGGCTAATTTGCAATCACGTATGGAACAATCGATTATCGATCTCGTTCACGAATATATTTATTTACATTCGTTACGTATTCGTAGTTTTGTGACATTATTTACGAATTTTTATACACATATTTAAATCTTTCATTCGTCTATTTTTTTTATATTCGTTTTCGATTAGATTGAGAAAATTTTTGTCACATATATATATGCGTATACACACATATATCTCTTTGTTTTATTTTTATTTTTATTTCTGTACGAAGTAACGTGAGTAACACAATGACAACACGCATATAAATATATATATATATATATATTTCTTTCTATCTTTCTCTGGTGTGTTGAAATGATGTTTCCTAGGTCTCTCTCTCTCTCTCTCTCTCTCTCTCTCTCTCTCTCTCTCTCTCTCTCTTTCTCTTTCACTGCATGCGTGGATGGCAATCGGAGCATATATGTTGCTTTGTACGGTACCAATATGTGAAAATATAGAGAGCCCCTAGTAATAGGCTAATTTGCAATCACGTAAGGAACAATCGATTATCGACCTCGTTCACGAATATATTAATTTACACTCGTTACGTATTCGTAGTTTTGTGACATTATTTAAGATTTTTTATACAAATATTTCTCTCTTTCATTCGTTTATTTTTTTATATTCGTTTTCGATTATATCGAGAAAATTTTTGTGACATATATATTTGTGTATACACACACACGTATATCTCTTTGTTTTATTTTTATTTTTATTTCTGTCCGAAGTAACGTGAGTAACACAATGACGACTCGCATATAAGTATATATATATATATATATATATATATATATATATATATATAAATATTTCTTTCTATCTTTCTCTGTTGTGTTGAAATGATGTTTCCTACGTCTCTCTCTCTCTCTCTCTCTCTCTCTCTCTCTCTCTCACTCTCTCTCTTTCTCTTTCTCTGCATGCGTGGTTGGCAATCGTAGCATATGTGTTGCTTTGTACGGTACCGATATGTGAAAATATAGAGAGCCCCTAGTAATAGGCTAATTTGCAATCAATTATGAAACAATCGATTATCGATCTCGTTCACGAATATATTTATTTACACTCGTTACGTATTCGTAGTTTTGTGACATTATTTACGATTTTTTATACATATATTTAACTCTTTCATTCATTTATTATTTTTATATTCGTTTTCGATTAGATCGGGAAATTTTTTTCATATATATATATGTGTATACACACACACATATATCTCTTTGTTTTATTTTTATTTTTATTTCTGTCCGAAGTAACGTGAGTAACACAATGACAAATCGCATATAAATATATATATATATATATATATATATATATATATATATATATATATTTCTTTCTATCTTTCTCTGTTGTTTTGAAGTGATGTTTCCTACGTCTCTCTCTCTCTATCTCTCTCTATCTCTCTCTCTCTCTCTCTCTCCCTCTCTCTCTCTCTCACTCTCTCTCTTTCTCTTTCTCTGCATGCGTGGTTGGCAATCGTAGCATACGTGTTGCTTTGTACCGTACCGATATGTGAAAATATAGAGAGCCCCTAGTAATAGGTTAATTTGCAATCACGTATGAAACATTTGATGATCGATCTCGTTCACGAACATATTTATTTACACTCGTTACGTATTCGTAGTTTTGTGACATTTTCTACGATTTTTTGTACAAATATTTATCTCTTTCATTCGTTTATCATTTTTATATTCGTTTTCGATTAGATCGAGAAAATTTTTGTCATATATATATATGTGTATACACACACACATATATCTCTTTGTTTTATTTTTATTTTTATTTCTATCCGAAGTAACGTGAGTAACACAAGGACAACTCGCATATAAATATATAGATATATTTATATTTCTTTCTATCTTTCTCTGCTGTGTTAAAACGATGTTTCCTACGTCTCTCTCTCTCTCTCTCTCTCACTCTCTCTCTTTCTCTTTCTCTGCATGCGTGGTTGGCAATCGTAGCATATGTGTTGCTTTGTACGGTACCGATATGTGAAAATATAGAGAGCCCCTAGTAATAGGCTAATTTGCATTCACGTATGGAACAATCGATTATCGATCTCGTTCATGAATATATTTATTTACACTCGTTACGTATTCGTAGTTTTGTGACATTATTTACGATTTTTTATACATATATTTAACTCTTTCATTCGTCTATTTTTTTTATATTCGTTTTCGATTAGATTGAGAAAATTTTTGTCACATATATATATGCGTATACACACATATATCTCTTTGTTTTATTTTTATTTTTATTTCTGTACGAAGTAACGTGAGTAACACAATGACAACAGGCATATAAATATATATATATATATATTTCTTTCTATCTTTCTCTGGTGTGTTGAAATGATGTTTCCTACGTCTCTCTCTCTCTCTCTCACTCTCTCTCTTTCTCTTTCTCTGCATGCGTGGTTGGCAATCGTAGCATATGTGTTGCTTTGTACGGTACCGATATGTGAAAATATAGAGAGCCCCTAGTAATAGGCTAATTTGCAATCACGTATGGAACAATCGATTATCGATCTCGTTCACGAATATATTTATTTACATTCGTTACGTATTCGTAGTTTTGTGACATTATTTACGAATTTTTATACACATATTTAAATCTTTCATTCGTCTATTTTTTTTATATTCGTTTTCGATTAGATTGAGAAAATTTTTGTCACATATATATATGCGTATACACACATATATCTCTTTGTTTTATTTTTATTTTTATTTCTGTACGAAGTAACGTGAGTAACACAATGACAACACGCATATAAATATATATATATATATATATATTTCTTTCTATCTTTCTCTGGTGTGTTGAAATGATGTTTCCTAGGTCTCTCTCTCTCTCTCTCTCTCTCTCTCTCTCTCTCTCTCTCTCTCTTTCTCTTTCACTGCATGCGTGGATGGCAATCGGAGCATATATGTTGCTTTGTACGGTACCAATATGTGAAAATATAGAGAGCCCCTAGTAATAGGCTAATTTGCAATCACGTAAGGAACAATCGATTATCGACCTCGTTCACGAATATATTAATTTACACTCGTTACGTATTCGTAGTTTTGTGACATTATTTAAGATTTTTTATACAAATATTTCTCTCTTTCATTCGTTTATTTTTTTATATTCGTTTTCGATTATATCGAGAAAATTTTTGTGACATATATATTTGTGTATACACACACACGTATATCTCTTTGTTTTATTTTTATTTTTATTTCTGTCCGAAGTAACGTGAGTAACACAATGACGACTCGCATATAAATATATATATATATATATATATATATATATATATATATATATATATATAAATATTTCTTTCTATCTTTCTCTGTTGTGTTGAAATGATGTTTCCTACGTCTCTCTCTCTCTCTCTCTCTCTCTCTCTCTCTCACTCTCTCTCTTTCTCTTTCTCTGCATGCGTGGTTGGCAATCGTAGCATATGTGTTGCTTTGTACGGTACCGATATGTGAAAATATAGAGAGCCCCTAGTAATAGGCTAATTTGCAATCACGTATGAAACATTTGATGATCGATCTCGTTCACGAACATATTTATTTACACTCGTTACGTATTCGTAGTTTTGTGACATTTTCTACGATTTTTTGTACAAATATTTATCTCTTTCATTCGTTTATCATTTTTATATTCGTTTTCGATTAGATCGAGAAAATTTTTGTCATATATATATATGTGTATACACACACACATATATCTCTTTGTTTTATTTTTATTTTTATTTCTATCCGAAGTAACGTGAGTAACACAAGGACAACTCGCATATAAATATATAGATATATATATATTTCTTTCTATCTTTCTCTGCTGTGTTAAAACGATGTTTCCTACGTCTCTCTCTCTCTCTCTCTCTCACTCTCTCTCTTTCTCTTTCTCTGCATGCGTGGTTGGCAATCGTAGCATATGTGTTGCTTTGTACGGTACCGATATGTGAAAATATAGAGAGCCCCTAGTAATAGGCTAATTTGCAATCACGTATGGAACAATCGATTATCGATCTCGTTCATGAATATATTTATTTACACTCGTTACGTATTCGTAGTTTTGTGACATTATTTACGATTTTTTATACATATATTTAACTCTTTCATTCGTCTATTTTTTTTATATTCGTTTTCGATTAGATTGAGAAAATTTTTGTCACATATATATATGCGTATACACACATATATCTCTTTGTTTTATTTTTATTTTTATTTCTGTACGAAGTAACGTGAGTAACACAATGACAACAGGCATATAAATATATATATATATATATTTCTTTCTATCTTTCTCTGGTGTGTTGAAATGATGTTTCCTACGTCTCTCTCTCTCTCTCTCACTCTCTCTCTTTCTCTTTCTCTGCATGCGTGGTTGGCAATCGTAGCATATGTGTTGCTTTGTACGGTACCGATATGTGAAAATATAGAGAGCCCCTAGTAATAGGCTAATTTGCAATCACGTATGGAACAATCGATTATCGATCTCGTTCACGAATATATTTATTTACATTCGTTACGTATTCGTAGTTTTGTGACATTATTTACGAATTTTTATACACATATTTAAATCTTTCATTCGTCTATTTTTTTTATATTCGTTTTCGATTAGATTGAGAAAATTTTTGTCACATATATATATGCGTATACACACATATATCTCTTTGTTTTATTTTTATTTTTATTTCTGTACGAAGTAACGTGAGTAACACAATGACAACACGCATATAAATATATATATATATATATATTTCTTTCTATCTTTCTCTGGTGTGTTGAAATGATGTTTCCTAGGTCTCTCTCTCTCTCTCTCTCTCTCTCTCTCTCTCTCTCTCTCTTTCTCTTTCACTGCATGCGTGGATGGCAATCGGAGCATATATGTTGCTTTGTACGGTACCAATATGTGAAAATATAGAGAGCCCCTAGTAATAGGCTAATTTGCAATCACGTAAGGAACAATCGATTATCGACCTCGTTCACGAATATATTAATTTACACTCGTTACGTATTCGTAGTTTTGTGACATTATTTAAGATTTTTTATACAAATATTTCTCTCTTTCATTCGTTTATTTTTTTATATTCGTTTTCGATTATATCGAGAAAATTTTTGTGACATATATATTTGTGTATACACACACACGTATATCTCTTTGTTTTATTTTTATTTTTATTTCTGTCCGAAGTAACGTGAGTAACACAATGACGACTCGCATATAAATATATATATATATATATATATATATATATATATATATATATATATAAATATTTCTTTCTATCTTTCTCTGTTGTGTTGAAATGATGTTTCCTACGTCTCTCTCTCTCTCTCTCTCTCTCTCTCTCTCTCACTCTCTCTCTTTCTCTTTCTCTGCATGCGTGGTTGGCAATCGTAGCATATGTGTTGCTTTGTACGGTACCGATATGTGAAAATATAGAGAGCCCCTAGTAATAGGCTAATTTGCAATCACGTATGAAACATTTGATGATCGATCTCGTTCACGAACATATTTATTTACACTCGTTACGTATTCGTAGTTTTGTGACATTTTCTACGATTTTTTGTACAAATATTTATCTCTTTCATTCGTTTATCATTTTTATATTCGTTTTCGATTAGATCGAGAAAATTTTTGTCATATATATATATGTGTATACACACACACATATATCTCTTTGTTTTATTTTTATTTTTATTTCTATCCGAAGTAACGTGAGTAACACAATGAGAATTCGCATATAAATATATAGATATATTTATATTTCTTTCTATCTTTCTCTGCTGTGTTAAAACGATGTTTCCTACGTCTCTCTCTCTCTCTCTCTCTCACTCTCTCTCTTTCTCTTTCTCTGCATGCGTGGTTGGCAATCGTAGCATATGTGTTGCTTTGTACGGTACCGATATGTGAAAATATAGAGAGCCCCTAGTAATAGGCTAATTTGCATTCACGTATGGAACAATCGATTATCGATCTCGTTCATGAATATATTTATTTACACTCGTTACGTATTCGTAGTTTTGTGACATTATTTACGATTTTTTATACATATATTTAACTCTTTCATTCGTCTATTTTTTTTATATTCGTTTTCGATTAGATTGAGAAAATTTTTGTCACATATATATATGCGTATACACACATATATCTCTTTGTTTTATTTTTATTTTTATTTCTGTACGAAGTAACGTGAGTAACACAATGACAACAGGCATATAAATATATATATATATATATTTCTTTCTATCTTTCTCTGGTGTGTTGAAATGATGTTTCCTACGTCTCTCTCTCTCTCTCTCACTCTCTCTCTTTCTCTTTCTCTGCATGCGTGGTTGGCAATCGTAGCATATGTGTTGCTTTGTACGGTACCGATATGTGAAAATATAGAGAGCCCCTAGTAATAGGCTAATTTGCAATCACGTATGGAACAATCGATTATCGATCTCGTTCACGAATATATTTATTTACATTCGTTACGTATTCGTAGTTTTGTGACATTATTTACGAATTTTTATACACATATTTAAATCTTTCATTCGTCTATTTTTTTTATATTCGTTTTCGATTAGATTGAGAAAATTTTTGTCACATATATATATGCGTATACACACATATATCTCTTTGTTTTATTTTTATTTTTATTTCTGTACGAAGTAACGTGAGTAACACAATGACAACACGCATATAAATATATATATATATATATATTTCTTTCTATCTTTCTCTGGTGTGTTGAAATGATGTTTCCTAGGTCTCTCTCTCTCTCTCTCTCTCTCTCTCTCTCTCTCTCTCTCTCTCTCTTTCTCTTTCACTGCATGCGTGGATGGCAATCGGAGCATATATGTTGCTTTGTACGGTACCAATATGTGAAAATATAGAGAGCCCCTAGTAATAGGCTAATTTGCAATCACGTAAGGAACAATCGATTATCGACCTCGTTCACGAATATATTAATTTACACTCGTTACGTATTCGTAGTTTTGTGACATTATTTAAGATTTTTTATACAAATATTTCTCTCTTTCATTCGTTTATTTTTTTATATTCGTTTTCGATTATATCGAGAAAATTTTTGTGACATATATATTTGTGTATACACACACACGTATATCTCTTTGTTTTATTTTTATTTTTATTTCTGTCCGAAGTAACGTGAGTAACACAATGACGACTCGCATATAAATATATATATATATATATATATATATATATATATATATAAATATTTCTTTCTATCTTTCTCTGTTGTGTTGAAATGATGTTTCCTACGTCTCTCTCTCTCTCTCTCTCTCTCTCTCTCTCTCTCACTCTCTCTCTTTCTCTTTCTCTGCATGCGTGGTTGGCAATCGTAGCATATGTGTTGCTTTGTACGGTACCGATATGTGAAAATATAGAGAGCCCCTAGTAATAGGCTAATTTGCAATCAATTATGAAACAATCGATTATCGATCTCGTTCACGAATATATTTATTTACACTCGTTACGTATTCGTAGTTTTGTGACATTATTTACGATTTTTTATACATATATTTAACTCTTTCATTCATTTATTATTTTTATATTCGTTTTCGATTAGATCGGGAAATTTTTTTCATATATATATATGTGTATACACACACACATATATCTCTTTGTTTTATTTTTATTTTTATTTCTGTCCGAAGTAACGTGAGTAACACAATGACAAATCGCATATAAATATATATATATATATATATATATATATATATATATATTTCTTTCTATCTTTCTCTGTTGTTTTGAAGTGATGTTTCCTACGTCTCTCTCTCTCTATCTCTCTCTATCTCTCTCTCTCTCTCTCTCCCTCTCTCTCTCTCTCACTCTCTCTCTTTCTCTTTCTCTGCATGCGTGGTTGGCAATCGTAGCATACGTGTTGCTTTGTACCGTACCGATATGTGAAAATATAGAGAGCCCCTAGTAATAGGTTAATTTGCAATCACGTATGAAACATTTGATGATCGATCTCGTTCACGAACATATTTATTTACACTCGTTACGTATTCGTAGTTTTGTGACATTTTCTACGATTTTTTGTACAAATATTTATCTCTTTCATTCGTTTATCATTTTTATATTCGTTTTCGATTAGATCGAGAAAATTTTTGTCATATATATATATGTGTATACACACACACATATATCTCTTTGTTTTATTTTTATTTTTATTTCTATCCGAAGTAACGTGAGTAACACAAGGACAACTCGCATATAAATATATAGATATATTTATATTTCTTTCTATCTTTCTCTGCTGTGTTAAAACGATGTTTCCTACGTCTCTCTCTCTCTCTCTCTCACTCTCTCTCTTTCTCTTTCTCTGCATGCGTGGTTGGCAATCGTAGCATATGTGTTGCTTTGTACGGTACCGATATGTGAAAATATAGAGAGCCCCTAGTAATAGGCTAATTTGCAATCAATTATGAAACAATCGATTATCGATCTCGTTCACGAACATATTTATTTACACTCGTTACGTATTCGTAGTTCTGTGACATTTTTTACGATTTTTTGTACAAATATTTATCTCTATCATTCGTTTATCATTTTTATATTCGTTTTCGATTAGATCGAGAAAATTTTTGTCATATATATATATATGTGTATACACACACACATATATCTCTTTGTTTTATTTTTATTTTTATTTCTGTCCGAAGTAACGTGAGTAACACAATGACAACTCGCATATAAATATATATATATATATATATATATATATATATATATAAATATTTCTTTCTATCTATCTCTGTTGTGTTTAAATGATCTTTCCTACGTCTCTCTCTCTCTCTGTCTCTCTCTCTCTCTCTATCTCTCTCTCTTTCTCTTTCTCTGCATGCGTTGATGGCAATCGGAGCATATATGTTGCTTTGTACGGTACCAATATGTGAAAATATAGAGAGCCCCTAGTAATAGGCTAATTTGCAATCACGTAAGGAACAATCGATTATCGACCTCGTTCACGAATATATTAATTTACACTCGTTACGTATTCGTAGTTTTGTGACATTATTTACGATTTTTTATACAAATATTTAACTCTTTCATTCGTTTATTTTTTTTATCTTCCTTTTCGATTAGATCGAGAAAATTTTTGTCATATATATATATATATGTGTATACACACACACATATATCTCTTTGTTTTATTTTATTTTTATTTCTGTCCGAAGTAACGTGAGTTACACAATGACAACTCGCATATAAATATATATATATATATATAAATATTTCTTTCTATCTATCTCTGTTGTGTTTAAATGATCTTTCCTACGTCTCTCTCTCTCTCTCTCTCTCTCTCTCTCTCTCTCTGTCTCTCTCTCTCTATCTCTCTCAATTTCTCTTTCTCTTTATGCGCGGTTGGCAATCGGAGTATATATGTTTCTTTGTACGGTACCAATATGTGAAAATATAGGGAGCCCCTAGTAATAGGCTAATTTGCAATCACGGATGAAGCAATAGATTATCGATCTCGTTCACGAATATATTTATTTACACATGTTACGTATTCGTAGTTTTGTGACATTATTTATGATTTTTTATACAAACATTTCTCTCTTTCATTCGTTTATTTTTTTATATTCGTTTTCGATTATATCGAGAAAATTTTTGTGACATATATATATGTGTATACACACACACATATATCTCTTTGTTTTATTTTTATTTTTATTTCTGTCCGAAGTAACGTGAGTAACACAATGACAACTCGCATATAAATATATATATATATATATATATATATATATAAATATTTCTTTCTATCTTTCTCTGTTGTGTTGAAATGATGTTTTCTACGTCTCTCTCTCTCTCTCTCTCTCTCTCTCTCTGTCTCTCTCTTTCTCTTTCTCTGCATGCGTGGTTGGCAATCGTAGCATATGTGTTGCTTTGTACGGTACCGATATGTGAAAATATAGAGAGCCCCTAGTAATAGGCTAATTTGCATTCACGTATGGAACAATCGATTATCGATCTCGTTCATGAATATATTTATTTACACTCGTTACGTATTCGTAGTTTTGTGACATTATTTACGATTTTTTATACATATATTTAACTCTTTCATTCGTCTATTTTTTTTATATTCGTTTTCGATTAGATTGAGAAAATTTTTGTCACATATATATATGCGTATACACACATATATCTCTTTGTTTTATTTTTATTTTTATTTCTGTACGAAGTAACGTGAGTAACACAATGACAACAGGCATATAAATATATATATATATATATTTCTTTCTATCTTTCTCTGGTGTGTTGAAATGATGTTTCCTACGTCTCTCTCTCTCTCTCTCACTCTCTCTCTTTCTCTTTCTCTGCATGCGTGGTTGGCAATCGTAGCATATGTGTTGCTTTGTACGGTACCGATATGTGAAAATATAGAGAGCCCCTAGTAATAGGCTAATTTGCAATCACGTATGGAACAATCGATTATCGATCTCGTTCACGAATATATTTATTTACATTCGTTACGTATTCGTAGTTTTGTGACATTATTTACGAATTTTTATACACATATTTAAATCTTTCATTCGTCTATTTTTTTTATATTCGTTTTCGATTAGATTGAGAAAATTTTTGTCACATATATATATGCGTATACACACATATATCTCTTTGTTTTATTTTTATTTTTATTTCTGTCCGAAGTAACGTGAGTAACACAATGACGACTCGCATATAAATATATATATATATATATATATATATATATATATATATATATATATATATAAATATTTCTTTCTATCTTTCTCTGTTGTGTTGAAATGATGTTTCCTACGTCTCTCTCTCTCTCTCTCTCTCTCTCTCTCTCTCACTCTCTCTCTTTCTCTTTCTCTGCATGCGTGGTTGGCAATCGTAGCATATGTGTTGCTTTGTACGGTACCGATATGTGAAAATATAGAGAGCCCCTAGTAATAGGCTAATTTGCAATCAATTATGAAACAATCGATTATCGATCTCGTTCACGAATATATTTATTTACACTCGTTACGTATTCGTAGTTTTGTGACATTATTTACGATTTTTTATACATATATTTAACTCTTTCATTCATTTATTATTTTTATATTCGTTTTCGATTAGATCGGGAAATTTTTTTCATATATATATATGTGTATACCCACACACATATATCTCTTTGTTTTATTTTTATTTTTATTTCTGTCCGAAGTAACGTGAGTAACACAATGACAACTCGCATATAAATATATATATATATATATATATATATATATATATATTTCTTTCTATCTTTCTCTGTTGTGTTTAAATGATCTTTCCTACGTCTCTCTCTCTCTCTCTCTCTCTCTCTCTCTCTCTCTCTCTCTCTCTGTCTCTCTCTTTCTCTTTCCCTGCATGCGTGGTTGGCAATCGTAGCATATGTGTTGCTTTGTACGGTACCAATATGTGAAAATATAGAGAGCCCCTAGTAATAGGCTAATTTGCAATCACGTAAGGAACAATCGATTATCGACCTCGTTCACGAATATATTAATTTACACTCGTTACGTATTCGTAGTTTTGTGACATTATTTACGATTTTTTATACAAATATTTAACTCTTTCATTCGTTTATTTTTTGTATCTTCCTTTTCGATTAGATCGAGAAAATTTTTGTCATATATATATATATATATGTGTATACACACACACATATATCTCTTTGTTTTATTTTATTTTTATTTCTGTCCGAAGTAACGTGAGTTACACAATGACAACTCGCATATAAATATATAGATATATTTATATTACTTTCTATCTTTCTCTGCTGTGTTAAAACGATGTTTCCTACGTCTCTCTCTCTCTCTCTCACTCTCTCTCTTTCTCTTTCTCTGCATGCGTGGTTGGCAATCGTAGCATATGTGTTGCTTTGTACGGTACCGATATGTGAAAATATAGAGAGCCCCTAGTAATAGGCTAATTTGCAATCAATTATGAAACAATCGATTATCGATCTCGTTCACGAATATATTTATTTACACTCGTTACGTATTCGTAGTTTTGTGACATTATTTACGATTTTTTATACATATATTTAACTCTTTCATTCATTTATTATTTTTATATTCGTTTTCGATTAGATCGGGAAATTTTTTTCATATATATATATGTGTATACACACACACATATATCTCTTTGTTTTATTTTTATTTTTATTTCTGTCCGAAGTAACGTGAGTAACACAATGACAAATCGCATATAAATATATATATATATATATATATATATATATATTTCTTTCTATCTTTCTCTGTTGTTTTGAAGTGATGTTTCCTACGTCTCTCTCTCTCTATCTCTCTCTATCTCTCTCTCTCTCTCTCTCCCTCTCTCTCTCTCTCTCACTCTCTCTCTTTCTCTTTCTCTGCATGCGTGGTTGGCAATCGTAGCATACGTGTTGCTTTGTACCGTACCGATATGTGAAAATATAGAGAGCCCCTAGTAATAGGTTAATTTGCAATCACGTATGAAACATTTGATGATCGATCTCGTTCACGAACATATTTATTTACACTCGTTACGTATTCGTAGTTTTGTGACATTTTTTACGATTTTTTGTACAAATATTTATCTCTTTCATTCGTTTATCATTTTTATATTCGTTTTCGATTAGATCGAGAAAATTTTTGTCATATATATATATGTGTATACACACACACATATATCTCTTTGTTTTATTTTTATTTTTATTTCTATCCGAAGTAACGTGAGTAACACAAGTACAACTCGCATATAAATATATATATATATATATATTTCTTTCTATCTTTCTCTGGTGTGTTGAAATGATGTTTCCTACGTCTCTCTCTCTCTCTCTCACTCTCTCTCTTTCTCTTTCTCTGCATGCGTGGTTGGCAATCGTAGCATATGTGTTGCTTTGTACGGTACCGATATGTGAAAATATAGAGAGCCCCTAGTAATAGGCTAATTTGCAATCACGTATGGAACAATCGATTATCGATCTCGTTCACGAATATATTTATTTACATTCGTTACGTATTCGTAGTTTTGTGACATTATTTACGAATTTTTATACATATATTTAACTCTTTCATTCGTCTATTTTTTTTATATTCGTTTTCGATTAGATTGAGAAAATTTTTGTCACATATATATATGCGTATACACACATATATCTCTTTGTTTTATTTTTATTTTTATTTCTGTACGAAGTAACGTGAGTAACACAATGACAACACGCATATAAATATATATATATATATATATTTCTTTCTATCTTTCTCTGGTGTGTTGAAATGATGTTTCCTAGGTCTCTCTCTCTCTCTCTCTCTCTCTCTCTCTCTCTCTCTCTCTCTCTCTCTCTCTCTCTCTCTTTCTCTTTCACTGCATGCGTGGATGGCAATCGGAGCATATATGTTGCTTTGTACGGTACCAATATGTGAAAATATAGAGAGCCCCTAGTAATAGGCTAATTTGCAATCACGTAAGGAACAATCGATTATCGACCTCGTTCACGAATATATTAATTTACACTCGTTACGTATTCGTAGTTTTGTGACATTATTTAAGATTTTTTATACAAATATTTCTCTCTTTCATTCGTTTATTTTTTTATATTCGTTTTCGATTATATCGAGAAAATTTTTGTGACATATATATTTGTGTATACACACACACGTATATCTCTTTGTTTTATTTTTATTTTTATTTCTGTCCGAAGTAACGTGAGTAACACAATGACGACTCGCATATAAATATATATATATATATATATATATATATATATATATATATATATAAATATTTCTTTCTATCTTTCTCTGTTGTGTTGAAATGATGTTTCCTACGTCTCTCTCTCTCTCTCTCTCTCTCTCTCTCTCTCACTCTCTCTCTTTCTCTTTCTCTGCATGCGTGGTTGGCAATCGTAGCATATGTGTTGCTTTGTACGGTACCGATATGTGAAAATATAGAGAGCCCCTAGTAATAGGCTAATTTGCAATCAATTATGAAACAATCGATTATCGATCTCGTTCACGAATATATTTATTTACACTCGTTACGTATTCGTAGTTTTGTGACATTATTTACGATTTTTTATACATATATTTAACTCTTTCATTCATTTATTATTTTTATATTCGTTTTCGATTAGATCGGGAAATTTTTTTCATATATATATATGTGTATACACACACACATATATCTCTTTGTTTTATTTTTATTTTTATTTCTGTCCGAATTAACGTGAGTAACACAATGACAAATCGCATATAAATATATATATATATATATATATATATATATATATATATATATATATATATTTCTTTCTATCTTTCTCTGTTGTTTTGAAGTGATGTTTCCTACGTCTCTCTCTCTCTATCTCTCTCTATCTCTCTCTCTCTCTCTCTCCCTCTCTCTCTCTCTCACTCTCTCTCTTTCTCTTTCTCTGCATGCGTGGTTGGCAATCGTAGCATACGTGTTGCTTTGTACCGTACCGATATGTGAAAATATAGAGAGCCCCTAGTAATAGGTTAATTTGCAATCACGTATGAAACATTTGATGATCGATCTCGTTCACGAACATATTTATTTACACTCGTTACGTATTCGTAGTTTTGTGACATTTTTTACGATTTTTTGTACAAATATTTATCTCTTTCATTCGTTTATCATTTTTATATTCGTTTTCGATTAGATCGAGAAAATTTTTGTCATATATATATATGTGTATACACACACACATATATCTCTTTGTTTTATTTTTATTTTTATTTCTATCCGAAGTAACGTGAGTAACACAAGGACAACTCGCATATAAATATATATATATATATATTTCTTTCTATCTTTCTCTGGTGTGTTGAAATGATGTTTCCTACGTCTCTCTCTCTCTCTCTCTCTCTCACTCTCTCTCTTTCTCTTTCTCTGCATGCGTGGTTGGCAATCGTAGCATATGTGTTGCTTTGTACGGTACCGATATGTGAAAATATAGAGAGCCCCTAGTAATAGGCTAATTTGCAATCACGTATGGAACAATCGATTATCGATCTCGTTCACGAATATATTTATTTACATTCGTTACGTATTCGTAGTTTTGTGACATTATTTACGAATTTTTATACATATATTTAACTCTTTCATTCGTCTATTTTTTTTATATTCGTTTTCGATTAGATTGAGAAAATTTTTGTCACATATATATATGCGTATACACACATATATCTCTTTGTTTTATTTTTATTTTTATTTCTGTACGAAGTAACGTGAGTAACACAATGACAACACGCATATAAATATATATATATATATATATTTCTTTCTATCTTTCTCTGGTGTGTTGAAATGATGTTTCCTAGGTCTCTCTCTCTCTCTCTCTCTCTCTCTCTCTCTCTCTCTCTCTCTTTCTCTTTCACTGCATGCGTGGATGGCAATCGGAGCATATATGTTGCTTTGTACGGTACCAATATGTGAAAATATAGAGAGCCCCTAGTAATAGGCTAATTTGCAATCACGTAAGGAACAATCGATTATCGACCTCGTTCACGAATATATTAATTTACACTCGTTACGTATTCGTAGTTTTGTGACATTATTTAAGATTTTTTATACAAATATTTCTCTCTTTCATTCGTTTATTTTTTTATATTCGTTTTCGTTTATATCGAGAAAATTTTTGTGACATATATATTTGTGTATACACACACACGTATATCTCTTTGTTTTATTTTTATTTTTATTTCTGTCCGAAGTAACGTGAGTAACACAATGACGACTCGCATATAAATATATATATATATATATATATATATATATATAAATATTTCTTTCTATCTTTCTCTGTTGTGTTGAAATGATGTTTCCTACGTCTCTCTCTCTCTCTCTCTCTCTCTCTCTCTCTCTCTCACTCTCTCTCTTTCTCTTTCTCTGCATGCGTGGTTGGCAATCGTAGCATATGTGTTGCTTTGTACCGTACCGATATGTGAAAATATAGAAAGCCCCTAGTAATAGGTTAATTTGCAATCACGTTTGAAACAATCGATAATCGATCTCGTTCACGAATATATTTATTTACACTCGTTACATATTCGTAATTTTGTGACATTATTTACGATATTTTGAACAAATATTTCTCTCTTTCATTCGTTTATCATTTTTATATTCGTTTTCGATTAGATCGAGAAAATTTTTGTCATATATATATATGTGTATACACACACACATATATCTCTTTGTTTTATTTTTATTTTTATTTCTGTCCGAAGTAACGTGAGTAACACAATGACAACTCGCATATAAATATATATATATATATATATATATATATAAATATTTCTTTCTATCTATCTCTGTTGTGTTTAAATGATCTTTCCTACGTCTCTCTCTCTCTCTCTCTCTCTCTCTCTCTATCTCTCTCTCTCTCTCTCTCTGTCTCTCTCTCTCTCTCACTCTCACTCTTTCTCTTTCTCTGCATGCGTGGTTGGCAATCGTAGCATATGTGTTGCTTTGTACGGTACCGATATGTGAAAATATAGAGAGCCCCTAGTAATAGGCTAATTAGCAATCACGTATGGAACAATCGATTATCGATCTCGTTCACGAATATATTTATTTACATTCGTTACGTATTCGTAGTTTTGTGACATTATTTACGAATTTTTATACATATATTTAACTCTTTCATTCGTCTATTTTTTTTATATTCGTTTTCGATT
This sequence comes from Dolichovespula sylvestris, assembly GCA_918808275.2. Taxonomy (NCBI): domain Eukaryota; kingdom Metazoa; phylum Arthropoda; class Insecta; order Hymenoptera; family Vespidae; genus Dolichovespula; species Dolichovespula sylvestris. The sequence continues at coordinate 462,996 of OU964976.1, forward strand.
AGATTGAGAAAATTTTTGTCACATATATATATGCGTATACACACATATATCTCTTTGTTTTATTTTTATTTTTATTTCTGTACGAAGTAACGTGAGTAACACAATGACAACACGCATATAAATATATATATATATATATATATTTCTTTCTATCTTTCTCTGGTGTGTTGAAATGATGTTTCCTAGGTCTCTCTCTCTCTCTCTCTCTCTCTCTCTCTCTCTCTCTCTCTCTCTCTTTCTCTTTCACTGCATGCGTGGATGGCAATCGGAGCATATATGTTGCTTTGTACGGTACCAATATGTGAAAATATAGAGAGCCCATAGTAATAGGCTAATTTGCAATCACGTAAGGAACAATCGATTATCGACCTCGTTCACGAATATATTAATTTACACTCGTTACGTATTCGTAGTTTTGTGACATTATTTAAGATTTTTTATACAAATATTTCTCTCTTTCATTCGTTTATTTTTTTATATTCGTTTTCGTTTATATCGAGAAAATTTTTGTGACATATATATTTGTGTATACACACACACGTATATCTCTTTGTTTTATTTTTATTTTTATTTCTGTCCGAAGTAACGTGAGTAACACAATGACGACTCGCATATAAATATATATATATATATATATATATATATATATATATATATAAATATTTCTTTCTATCTTTCTCTGTTGTGTTGAAATGATGTTTCCTACGTCTCTCTCTCTCTCTCTCTCTCTCTCTCTCTCTCACTCTCTCTCTTTCTCTTTCTCTGCATGCGTGGTTGGCAATCGTAGCATATGTGTTGCTTTGTACGGTACCGATATGTGAAAATATAGAGAGCCCCTAGTAATAGGCTAATTTGCAATCAATTATGAAACAATCGATTATCGATCTAGTTCACGAATATATTTATTTACACTCGTTACGTATTCGTAGTTTTGTGACATTATTTACGATTTTTTATACATATATTTAACTCTTTCATTCATTTATTATTTTTATATTCGTTTTCGATTAGATCGGGAAATTTTTTTCATATATATATATGTGTATACACACACACATATATCTCTTTGTTTTATTTTTATTTTTATTTCTGTCCGAAGTAACGTGAGTAACACAATGACAACTCGCATATAAATATATATATATATATATATATATATATATATATATATATTTCTTTCTATCTTTCTCTGTTGTTTTGAAGTGATGTTTCCTACGTCTCTCTCTCTCTATCTCTCTCTATCTCTCTCTCTCTTTCTCTCTCTCTCTCTCTCTCTCTCTCTCTCTCTCTTTCTCTTTCTCTGCATGCTTGGTTGGCAATCGTAGCATATGTGTTGCTTTGTACCGTACCGATATGTGAAAATATAGAAAGCCCCTAGTAATAGGTTAATTTGCAATCACGTTTGAAACAATCGATAATCGATCTCGTTCACGAATATATTTATTTACACTCGTTACGTATTCGTAATTTTGTGACATTATTTACGATATTTTGAACAAATATTTCTCTCTTTCATTCGTTTATCATTTTTATATTCGTTTTCGATTAGATCGAGAAAATTTTTGTCATATATATATATGTGTATACACACACACATATATCTCTTTGTTTTATTTTTATTTTTATTTCTGTCCGAAGTAACGTGAGTAACACAATGACAACTCGCATATAAATATATATATATATATATATATATATATATATATATAAATATTTCTTTCTATCTATCTCTGTTGTGTTTAAATGATCTTTCCTACGTCTCTCTCTCTCTCTCTCTCTCTCTCTCTATCTCTCTCTCTCTCTCTCTCTCTCTCTCTCTCTCTCTCTCACTCTCTCTCTTTCTCTTTCCCTGCATGCGTGGTTGGCAATCGTAGCATATGTGTTGCTTTGTACGGTACCAATATGTGAAAATATAGAGAGCCCCTAGTAATAGGCTAATTTGCAATCACGGATGAAGCAATAGATTATCGATCTCGTTCACGAATATATTTATTTACACGCGTTACGTATTCGTAGTTTTGTGACATTATTTATGATTTTTTATACAAACATTTCTCTCTTTCATTCGTTTATTTTTTTATATTCGTATTCGATTATATCGAGAAAATTCTTGTGACATATATATATGTGTATACACACACACATATATCTATTTGTTTTATTTTTATTTTTATTTCTGTCCGAAGTAAAGTGAGTAACACAATGACAACTCGCATATAAATATATATATATATATATATATATATATATATATATATAAATATTTCTTTCTATCTTTCTCTGTTGTGTTGAAATGATGTTTCCTACGTCTCTCTCTCTCTCTCTCTCTCTCTATCTGTATCTCTCTTTCTCTTTCTCTGCATGCGTTGATGGCAATCGGAGCATATATGTTGCTTTGTACGGTACCAATATGTGAAAATATAGAGAGCCCCTATTAATAGGCTAATTTGCAATCACGTAAGGAACAATCGATTATCGACCTCGTTCACGAATATATTAATTTACACTCGTTACGTATTCGTAGTTTTGTGACATTATTTACGATTTTTTATACAAATATTTAACTCTTTCATTCGTTTATTTTTTTTATCTTCCTTTTCGATTAGATCGAGAAAATTTTTGTCATATATATATATATATGTGTATACACACATACATATATCTCTTTGTTTTATTTTATTTTTATTTCTGTCCGAAGTAACGTGAGTTACACAATGACAACTCGCATATAAATATATAGATATATTTATATTTCTTTCTATCTTTCTCTGCTGTGTTAAAACGATGTTTCCTACGTCTCTCTCTCTCTCTCTCACTCTCTCTCTTTCTCTTTTTCTGCATGCGTGGTTGGCAATCGTAGCATATGTGTTGCTTTGTACGGTACCGATATGTGAAAATATAGAGAACCCCTAGTAATAGGCTAATTTGCAATCACGTATGGAACAATCGATTATCGATCTCGTTCACGAACATATTTATTTACACTCGTTACGTATTCGTAGTTTTGTGACATTTTTTACGATTTTTTGTACAAATATTTATCTCTTTCATTCGTTTATCATTTTTATATTCGTTTTCGATTAGATTGAGAAAATTTTTGTCACATATATATATGCGTATACACACATATATCTCTTTGTTTTATTTTTATTTTTATTTCTGTACGAAGTAACGTGAGTAACACAATGACAACACGCATATAAATATATATATATATATATTTCTTTCTATCTTTCTCTGGTGTGTTGAAATGATGTTTCCTAGGTCTCTCTCTCTCTCTCTCTCTCTCTCTCTCTCTCTCTCTCTTTCTCTTTCACTGCATGCGTGGATGGCAATCGGAGCATATATGTTGCTTTGTACCGTACCGATATGTGAAAATATAGAGAGCCCCTAGTAATAGGTTAATTTGCAATCACGTATGAAACATTTGATGATCGATCTCGTTCACGAACATATTTATTTACACTCGTTACGTATTCGTAGTTTTGTGACATTTTTTACGATTTTTTGTACAAATATTTATCTCTATCATTCGTTTATAATTTTTATATTCGTTTTCGATTAGATCTAGAAAATTTTTGTCATATATATATATGTGTATACACACACACATATATCTCTTTGTTTTATTTTTATTTTTATTTCTGTCCAAAGTAACGTGAGTAACACAATGACAACTCGCATATAAATATATATATATATAAATATTTCTTTCTATCTATCTCTGTTGTGTTTAAATGATCTTTCCTACGTCTCTCTCTCTCTCTCTCTCTCTCTCTCTCTCTCTCTATCTATCTCTCTCTCTTTCTCTTTCTCTGCATGCGTGGTTGGCAATCGCAGCATATATGTTGCTTTGTACGGTACCAATATGTGAAAATATAGAGAGCCCCTAGTAATAGGCTAATTTGCAATCACGTAAGGAACAATCGATTATCGACCTCGTTCACGAATATATTAATTTACACTCGTTACGTATTCGTAGTTTTGTGACATTATTTACTATTTTTTATACAAATATTTAACTCTTTCATTCGTTTATTTTTTGTATCTTCCTTTTCGATTAGATCGAGAAAATTTTTGTCATATATATATATATATATGTGTATACACACACACATATATCTCTTTGTTTTATTTTATTTTTATTTCTGTCCGAAGTAACGTGAGTTACACAATGACAACTCGCATATAAATATATATATATATATATATATATATTTCTTTCTATCTTTCTCTGGTGTGTTGAAATGATGTTTCCTAGGTCTCTCTCTCTCTCTCTCTCTCTCTCACTCTCTCTCTCTCTCTCTCTCTCTCTCTCTCACTCTCTCTCTTTCTCTTTCCCTGCATGCGTGGTTGGCAATCGTAGCATATGTGTTGCTTTGTACGGTACCAATATGTGAAAATATAGAGAGCCCCTAGTAATAGGCTAATTTGCAATCACGTAAGGAACAATCGATTATCGACCTCGTTCACGAATATATTAATTTACACTCGTTACGTATTCGTAGTTTTGTGACATTATTTACGAGTTTTTATACAAATATTTAACTCTTTCATTCGTTTATTTTTTTTATCTTCCTTTTCGATTAGATCGAGAAAATTTTTGTCATATATATATATATATATATGTGTATACACACACACATATATCTCTTTGTTTTATTTCATTTTTATTTCTGTCCGAAGTAACGTGAGTAACACAATGACAATTCGCATATAAATATATAGATATATATATATTTCTTTCTATCTTTCTCTGCTGTGTTAAAACGATGTTTCCTACGTCTCTCTCTCTCTCTCTCTCTCTCTCTCTCTCTCTCTGTCTCTCTCTCTCTCTCTATCTCTCTCTCTTTCTCTTTCTCTTCATGCGCGGTTGGCAATCGGAGTATATATGTTGCTTTGTACGGTACCAATATGTGAAAATATAGAGAGCCCCTAGTAATAGGCTAATTTGCAATCACGGATGAAACAATAGATTATCGATCTCGTTCACGAATATATTTATTTACACGCGTTACGTATTCGTAGTTTTGTGACATTATTTATGATTTTTTATACAAACATTTCTCTCTTTCATTCGTTTATTTTTTTTATATTCGTTTTCGATTATATCGAGAAAATTTTTGTGACATATATATATGTGTATACACACACACATATATCTCTTTGTTTTATTTTTATTTTTATTTCTGTCCGAAGTAACGTGAGTAACACAATGACAACTCGCATATAAATATATATATATATATATATATATATATATATAAATATTTCTTTCTATCTTTCTCTGTTGTGTTGAAATGATGTTTCCTACGTCTCTCTCTTTCTCTCTCTCTCTCTGTCTCTCTCTTTCTCTTTCTCTGCATGCATGGATGGCAATCGCAGCATATATGTTGCTTTGTACGGTACCAATATGTGAAAATATAGAGAGCCCCTAGTAATAGGCTAATTTGCAATCACGGATGAAACATTTGATGATCGATCTCGTTCACGAACATATTTATTTACACTCGTTACGTATTCGTAGTTTGTGACATTATTTACGATTTTTTGTACAAATATTTATCTCTTTCATTCGTTTATCATTATTATATTCGTTTTCGATTAGATCGAGAAAATTTTTGTCATATATATATATGTGTGTACACACACACATATATCTCTTTGTTTTATTTTTATTTTTATTTCTGTCCGAAGTAACGTGAGTTACACAATGACAACTCGCATATAAATATATATATATATATATATATATATATATATATATATATATATATTTCTTTCTATCTTTCTCTGGTGTGTTGAAATGATGTTTCCTAGGTCTCTCTCTCTCTCTCTCTCTCACTCTCTCTCTCTCTCTCTCTCTCTCTCACTCTCTCTCTTTCTCTTTCCCTGCATGCGTGGTTGGCAATCGTAGCATATGTGTTGCTTTGTACGGTACCAATATGTGAAAATATAGAGAGCCCCTAGTAATAGGCTAATTTGCAATCACTTAAGGAACAATCGATTATCGACCTCGTTCACGAATATATTAATTTACACTCGTTACGTATTCGTAGTTTTGTGACATTATTTACGATTTTTTATACAAATATTTAACTCTTTCATTCGTTTATTTTTTGTATCTTCCTTTTCGATTAGATCGAGAAAATTTTTGTCATATATATATATATATGTGTATACACACACACATATATCTCTTTGTTTTATTTTATTTTTATTTCTGTCCGAAGTAACGTGAGTTACACAATGACAACTCGCATATAAATATATAGATATATTTATATTTCTTTCTATCTTTCTCTGCTGTGTTAAAACGATGTTTCCTACGTCTCTCTCTCTCTCTCTCTCACTCTCTCTCTTTCTCTTTTTCTGCATGCGTGGTTGGCAATCGTAGCATATGTGTTGCTTTGTACGGTACCGATATGTGAAAATATAGAGAACCCCTAGTAATAGGCTAATTTGCAATCACGTATGGAACAATCGATTATCGATCTCGTTCACGAACATATTTATTTACACTCGTTACGTATTCGTAGTTTTGTGACATTTTTTACGATTTTTTGTACAAATATTTATCTCTTTCATTTTTTTATCATTTTTATATTCGTTTTCGATTAGATTGAGAAAATTTTTGTCACATATATATATGCGTATACACACATATATCTCTTTGTTTTATTTTTATTTTTATTTCTGTACGAAGTAACGTGAGTAACACAATGACAACACGCATATAAATATATATATATATATATTTCTTTCTATCTTTCTCTGGTGTGTTGAAATGATGTTTCCTAGGTCTCTCTCTCTCTCTCTCTCTCTCTCTCTCTCTCTCTCTCTCTTTCTCTTTCACTGCATGCGTGGATGGCAATCGGAGCATATATGTTGCTTTGTACCGTACCGATATGTGAAAATATAGAGAGCCCCTAGTAATAGGTTAATTTGCAATCACGTATGAAACATTTGATGATCGATCTCGTTCACGAACATATTTATTTACACTCGTTACGTATTCGTAGTTTTGTGACATTTTTTACGATTTTTTGTACAAATATTTATCTCTATCATTCGTTTATAATTTTTATATTCGTTTTCGATTAGATCTAGAAAATTTTTGTCATATATATATATGTGTATACACACACACATATATCTCTTTGTTTTATTTTTATTTTTATTTCTGTCCAAAGTAACGTGAGTAACACAATGACAACTCGCATATAAATATATATATATATAAATATTTCTTTCTATCTATCTCTGTTGTGTTTAAATGATCTTTCCTACGTCTCTCTCTCTCTCTCTCTCTCTCTCTCTCTCTCTCTCTATCTATCTCTCTCTCTTTCTCTTTCTCTGCATGCGTGGTTGGCAATCGCAGCATATATGTTGCTTTGTACGGTACCAATATGTGAAAATATAGAGAGCCCCTAGTAATAGGCTAATTTGCAATCACGTAAGGAACAATCGATTATCGACCTCGTTCACGAATATATTAATTTACACTCGTTACGTATTCGTAGTTTTGTGACATTATTTACTATTTTTTATACAAATATTTAACTCTTTCATTCGTTTATTTTTTGTATCTTCCTTTTCGATTAGATCGAGAAAATTTTTGTCATATATATATATATATATGTGTATACACACACACATATATCTCTTTGTTTTATTTTATTTTTATTTCTGTCCGAAGTAACGTGAGTTACACAATGACAACTCGCATATAAATATATATATATATATATATATATATATTTCTTTCTATCTTTCTCTGGTGTGTTGAAATGATGTTTCCTAGGTCTCTCTCTCTCTCTCTCTCTCTCTCACTCTCTCTCTCTCTCTCTCTCTCTCTCTCTCTCACTCTCTCTCTTTCTCTTTCCCTGCATGCGTGGTTGGCAATCGTAGCATATGTGTTGCTTTGTACGGTACCAATATGTGAAAATATAGAGAGCCCCTAGTAATAGGCTAATTTGCAATCACGTAAGGAACAATCGATTATCGACCTCGTTCACGAATATATTAATTTACACTCGTTACGTATTCGTAGTTTTGTGACATTATTTACGATTTTTTATACAAATATTTAACTCTTTCATTCGTTTATTTTTTGTATCTTCCTTTTCGATTAGATCGAGAAAATTTTTGTCATATATATATATATATGTGTATACACACACACATATACCTCTTTGTTTTATTTTATTTTTATTTCTGTCCGAAGTAACGTGAGTTACACAATGACAACTCGCATATAAATATATAGATATATTTATATTTCTTTCTATCTTTCTCTGCTGTGTTAAAACGATGTTTCCTACGTCTCTCTCTCTCTCTCTCTCACTCTCTCTCTTTCTCTTTCTCTGCATGCGTGGTTGGCAATTGTAGCATATGTGTTGCTTTGTACGGTACCGATATGTGAAAATATAGAGAGCCCCTAATAATAGGCTAATTTGCAATCAATTATGAAACAATCGATTATCGATCTCGTTCACGAATATATTTATTTACACTCGTTACGTATTCGTAGTTTTGTGACATTATTTACGATTTTTTATACAAATATTTCTCTCTTTCATTCGTATATTTTTTTTTATATTCGGTTTCGATTAGATCGAGAAAATTTTTGTCATATATATACATGTGTATACACACACACATGTATCTCTTTGTTTTATTTTTATTTTTATTTCTGTCCGAAGTAACGTGAGTAACACAATGACAACTCGCATATAAATATATATATATATATATATATATATATATATATAAATATTTCTTTCTATCTTTCTCTGTCGTGTTGAATTGATGTTTCCTACGTCTCTCTCTCTCAATCTCTTTCTCTTTCTCTGCATGCGTGGCTGGCAATCGTAGCATATATGTTGCTTTGTACGGTACCGATATGTGAAAATATAGAGAGCCCCTAGTAATAGGCTAATTTGCAATCACGTATGAAACAATCGATTATCGATCTCGTTCACGAATATATTTATTTACATTCGTTACGTATTCGTAGTTTTGTGACATTTTTTACGATTTTTTGTACAAATATTTATCTCTTTCATTCTTTTATCATTTTTATATTCGTTTCCGATTAGATTGAGAAAATTTTTGTCACATATATATATGCGTATACACACATATATCTCTTTGTTTTATTTTTATTTTTATTTCTGTACGAAGTAACGTGAGTAACACAATGACAACACGCATATAAATATATATATATATATATATATATATATATATATTTCTTCCTATCTTTCTCTGTTGAGTTGAAATGATGTTTCCTACGTCTCTCTCTCTCTCTCACTCTCTCTCTTTCTCTTTCTCTGCATGCGTGGTTGGCAATCGTAGCATATGTGTTGCTTTGTACCGTACCGATATGTGAAAATATAGAGAGCCCCTAGTAATAGGTTAATTTGCAATCACGTATGAAACATTTGATGATCGATCTCGTTCACGAACATATTTATTTACACTCGTTACGTATTCGTAGTTTGTGACATTATTTACGATTTTTTCTACAAATATTTATCTCTTTCATTCGTTTATCATTATTATATTCGTTTTCGATTAGATCGAGAAAATTTTTGTCATATATATATATGTGTGTACACACACACATATATCTCTTTGTTTTATTTTTATTTTTATTTCTGTCCGAAGTAACGTGAGTTACACAATGACAACACGCATATAAATATATATGTATATATATATATATATATATATATATATATATATATATTTCTTTCTATCTTTCTCTGGTGTGTTGAAATGATGTTTCCTAGGTCTCTCTCTCTCTCTCTCTCACTCTCTCTCTCACTCTCTCTCTCTCTCTCTCACTCTCTCTCTTTCTCTTTCCCTGCTTGCGTGGTTGGCAATCGTAGCATATGTGTTGCTTTGTACGGTACCAATATGTGAAAATATAGAGAGCCCCTAGTAATTGGCTAATTTGCAATCACGTAAGGAACAATCGATTATCGACCTCGTTCACGAATATATTAATTTACACTCGTTACGTATTCGTAGTTTTGTGACATTATTTACTATTTTTTATACAAATATTTAACTCTTTCATTCGTTTATTTTTTGTATCTTCCTTTTCGATTAGATCGAGAAAATTTTTGTCATATATATATATATATATATGTGTATACACACACACATATATCTCTTTGTTTTATTTTATTTTTATTTCTGTCCGAAGTAACGTGAGTTACACAATGACAACTCGCATATAAATATATATATATATATATATATAAATATTTCTTTCTATCTATCTCTGTTGTGTTTAAATGATCTTTCCTACGTCTCTCTCTCTCTCTCTCTCTCTCTCTCTCTCTCTCTGTCTCTCTCTCTCTCTATCTCTCTCTCTTTCTCTTTCTCTTCATGTGCGGTTGGCAATCGGAGTATATATGTTGCTTTGTACGGTACCAATATGTGAAAATATAGAGAGCCCCTAGTAATAGGCTACATTGCAATCACGGATGAAACAATAGATTATCGATCTCGTTCACGAATATATTTATTTACACGCGTTACGTATTCGTAGTTTTGTGACATTATTTATGATTTTTTATACAAACATTTCTCTCTTTCATTCGTTTATTTTTTTATATTCGTTTTCGATTATATCGAGAAAATTTTTGTGACATATATATATGTGTATAAACACACACATATATCTCTTTGTTTTATTTTTATTTTTATTTCTGTCCGAAGTAACGTGAGTAACACAATGACAACTCGCATATAAATATATATATATATATATATATATATATATATATATTTCTTTCTATCTTTCTCTGGTGTGTTGAAATGATGTTTCCTAGGTCTCTCTCTCTCTCTCTCTCTCACTCTCTCTCTCTCTCTCTCTCTCTCTCACTCTCTCTCTTTCTCTTTCCCTGCATGCGTGGTTGGCAATCGTAGCATATGTGTTGCTTTGTACGGTACCGATATGTGAAAATATAGAGAGCCCCTAGTAATAGGCTAATTTGCAATCAATTATGAAACAATCGATTATCGATCTCGTTCACGAATATATTTATTTACACTCGTTACGTATTCGTAGTTTTGTGACATTATTTACGATTTTTTATACAAATATTTCTCTCGTTCATTCGTATATTTTTTTTTATATTCGGTTTCGATTAGATCGAGAAAATTTTTGTCATATATATACATGTGTATACACACACACATGTATCTCTTTGTTTTATTTTTATTTTTATTTCTGTCCGAAGTAACGTGAGTAACACAATGACAACTCGCATATAAATATATATATATATATATATATATATATATATATATATAAATATTTCTTTCTATCTTTCTCTGTCGTGTTGAATTGATGTTTCCTACGTCTCTCTCTCTCAATCTCTTTCTCTTTCTCTGCATGCGTGGCTGGCAATCGTAGCATATGTGTTGCTTTGTACGGTACCGATATGTGAAAATATAGAGAGCCCCTTGTAATAGGCTAATTTGCAATCACGTATGAAACATTTGATGATCGATCTCGTTCACGAATATATTTATTTACATTCGTTACGTATTCGTAGCTTTGTGACATTATTTACGATTTTTTATACAAATATTTCTCTCTTTCATTCGTATATTTTTTTTTATATTCGGTTTCGATTAGATCGAGAAAATTTTTGTGACATATATATATGTGTATACACACACACATATATCTCTTTGTTTTATTTTTATTTTTATTTCTGTCCGAAGTAACGTGAGTAACACAATGACAACTCGCATATAAATATATATATATATATATATATATATATATATATATATATATATATAAATATTTCTTTCTATCTTTCTCTGTTGTGTTTAAATGATCTTTCCTACGTCTCTCTCTCTCTCTCTCTCTCTCTCTCTCTCTCTCTGTCTCTCTCTCTCTCTATCTCTCTCTCTTTCTCTTTCTCTTCATGCGCGGTTGGCAATCGGAGTATATATGTTGCTTTGTACGGTACCGATATGTGAAAATATAGAGAGCCCCTAGTAATAGGTTAATTTGCAATCACGTATGAAACATTTGATGATCGATCTCGTTCACGAACATATTTATTTACACTCGTTACGTATTCGTAGTTTGTGACATTATTTACGATTTTTTCTACAAATATTTATCTCTTTCATTCGTTTATCATTATTATATTCGTTTTCGATTAGATCGAGAAAATTTTTGTCATATATATATATGTGTGTACACACACACATATATCTCTTTGTTTTATTTTTATTTTTATTTCTGTCCGAAGTAACGTGAGTTACACAATGACAACACGCATATAAATATATATGTATATATATATATATATATATATATATATATATATTTCTTTCTATCTTTCTCTGGTGTGTTGAAATGATGTTTCCTAGGTCTCTCTCTCTCTCTCTCTCTCACTCTCTCTCTCTCTCTCTCTCTCTCTCTCTCTCACTCTCTCTCTCTTTCTCTTTCCCTGCATGCGTGGCTGGCAATCGTAGCATATGTGTTGCTTTGTACGGTACCAATATGTGAAAATATAGAGAGCCCCTAGTAATAGGCTAATTTGCAATCACGTAAGGAACAATCGATTATCGACCTCGTTCACGAATATATTAATTTACACTCGTTACGTATTCGTAGTTTTGTGACATTATTTACTATTTTTTATACAAATATTTAACTCTTTCATTCGTTTATTTTTTGTATCTTCCTTTTCGATTAGATCGAGAAAATTTTTGTCATATATATATATATATATGTGTATACACACACACATATATCTCTTTGTTTTATTTTATTTTTATTTCTGTCCGAAGTAACGTGAGTTACACAATGACAACTCGCATATAAATATATTTATATATATATATAAATATTTCTTTCTATCTATCTCTGTTGTGTTTAAATGATCTTTCCTACGTCTCTCTCTCTCTCTCTCTCTCTCTCTCTCTCTCTCTCTCTCTCTGTCTCTCTCTCTCTCTATCTCTCTCTCTTTCTCTTTCTCTTCATGTGCGGTTGGCAATCGGAGTATATATGTTGCTTTGTACGGTACCAATATGTGAAAATATAGAGAGCCCCTAGTAATAGGCTACTTTGCAATCACGGATGAAACAATAGATTATCGATCTCGTTCACGAACATATTTATTTACACTCGTTACGTATTCGTAGTTTGTGACATTATTTACGATTTTTTGTACAAATATTTATCTCTTTCATTCGTTTATCATTATTATATTCGTTTTCGATTAGATCGAGAAAATTTTTGTCATATATATATATGTGTGTACACACACACATATATCTCTTTGTTTTATTTTTATTTTTATTTCTGTCCGAAGTAACGTGAGTTACACAATGACAACACGCATATAAATATATATGTATATATATATATATATATATATATATATATATATATTTCTTTCTATCTTTCTCTGGTGTGTTGAAATGATGTTTCCTAGGTCTCTCTCTCTCTCTCTCTCTCACTCTCTCTCTCTCTCTCTCTCTCTCTCTCTCTCTCACTCTGTCTCTTTCTCTTTCCCTGCATGCGTGGTTGGCAATCGTAGCATATGTGTTGCTTTGTACGGTACCGATATGTGAAAATATAGAGAACCCCTAGTAATAGGCTAATTTGCAATCACGTAAGGAACAATCGATTATCGACCTCGTTCACGAATATATTAATTTACACTCGTTACGTATTCGTAGTTTTGTGACATTATTTACGATTTTTTATACAAATATTTAACTCTTTCATTCGTTTATTTTTTTTATCTTCCTTTTCGATTAGATCGAGAAAATTTTTGTCATATATATATATATATATATATATATATATATATATGTGTATACACACACACATATATCTCTTTGTTTTATTTTATTTTTATTTCTGTCCGAAGTAACGTGAGTTACACAATGACAACTCGCATATAAATATATATATATATATATATAAATATTTCTTTCTATCTATCTCTGTTGTGTTTAAATGATCTTTCCTAAGTCTCTCTCTCTCTCTCTCTCTCTCTCTCTCTCTCTCTCTCTCTCTC
>OU964976.1:482067-484567 GCA_918808275.2 Dolichovespula sylvestris
ATTTACGATTTTTTATACAAATATTTCTCTCTTTCATTCGTATATTTTTTTTTATATTCGGTTTCGATTAGATCGAGAAAATTTTTGTCATATATATACATGTGTATACACACACACATGTATCTCTTTGTTTTATTTTTATTTTTATTTCTGTCCGAAGTAACGTGAGTAACACAATGACAACTCGCATATAAATATATATATATATATATATATATATATATATATAAATATTTCTTTCTATCTTTCTCTGTCGTGTTGAATTGATGTTTCCTACGTCTCTCTCTCTCAATCTCTTTCTCTTTCTCTGCATGCGTGGCTGGCAATCGTAGCATATATGTTGCTTTGTACGGTACCGATATGTGAAAATATAGAGAGCCCCTAGTAATAGGCTAATTTGCAATCACGGATGAAACATTTGATGATCGATCTCGTTCACGAACATATTTATTTACACTCGTTACGTATTCGTAGTTTGTGACATTATTTACGATCTTTTCTACAAATATTTATCTCTTTCATTCGTTTATCATTATTATATTCGTTTTCGATTAGATCGAGAAAATTTTTGTCATATATATATATGTGTGTACACACACACATATATCTCTTTGTTTTATTTTTATTTTTATTTCTGTCCGAAGTAACGTGAGTTACACAATGACAACACGCATATAAATATATATGTATATATATATATATATATATATATATATATATTTCTTTCTATCTTTCTCTGGTGTGTTGAATTGATGTTTCCTACGTCTCTCTCTCTCAATCTCTTTCTCTTTCTCTGCATGCGTGGCTGGCAATCGTAGCATATGTGTTGCTTTGTACGGTACCGATATGTGAAAATATAGAGAGCCCCTTGTAATAGGCTAATTTGCAATCACGTATGAAACATTTGATGATCGATCTCGTTCACGAATATATTTATTTACATTCGTTACGTATTCGTAGCTTTGTGACATTATTTACGATTTTTTATACAAATATTTCTCTCTTTCATTCGTATATTTTTTTTTATATTCGGTTTCGATTAGATCGAGAAAATTTTTGTGACATATATATATGTGTATACACACACACATATATCTCTTTGTTTTATTTTTATTTTTATTTCTGTCCGAAGTAACGTGAGTAACACAATGACAACTCGCATATAAATATATATATATATATATATATATATATATATATATATATAAATATTTCTTTCTATCTTTCTCTGTTGTGTTTAAATGATCTTTCCTACGTCTCTCTCTCTCTCTCTCTCTCTCTCTCTCTCTCTGTCTCTCTCTCTATCTATCTCTCTCTCTTTCTCTTTCTCTTCATGCGCGGTTGGCAATCGGAGTATATATGTTGCTTTGTACGGTACCGATATGTGAAAATATAGAGAGCCCCTAGTAATAGGTTAATTTGCAATCACGTATGAAACATTTGATGATCGATCTCGTTCACGAACATATTTATTTACACTCGTTACGTATTCGTAGTTTGTGACATTATTTACGATTTTTTCTACAAATATTTATCTCTTTCATTCGTTTATCATTATTATATTCGTTTTCGATTAGATCGAGAAAATTTTTGTCATATATATATATGTGTGTACACACACACATATATCTCTTTGTTTTATTTTTATTTTTATTTCTGTCCGAAGTAACGTGAGTTACACAATGACAACACGCATATAAATATATATGTATATATATATATATATATATATATATATATATATATTTCTTTCTATCTTTCTCTGGTGTGTTGAAATGATGTTTCCTAGGTCTCTCTCTCTCTCTCTCTCTCACTCTCTCTCTCTCTCTCTCTCTCTCTCTCTCTCACTCTCTCTCTCTTTCTCTTTCCCTGCATGCGTGGCTGGCAATCGTAGCATATGTGTTGCTTTGTACGGTACCAATATGTGAAAATATAGAGAGCCCCTAGTAATAGGCTAATTTGCAATCACGTAAGGAACAATCGATTATCGACCTCGTTCACGAATATATTAATTTACACTCGTTACGTATTCGTAGTTTTGTGACATTATTTACTATTTTTTATACAAATATTTAACTCTTTCATTCGTTTATTTTTTGTATCTTCCTTTTCGATTAGATCGAGAAAATTTTTGTCATATATATATATATATATGTGTATACACACACACATATATCTCTTTGTTTTATTTTATTTTTATTTCTGTCCGAAGTAACGTGAGTTACACAATGACAACTCGCATATAAATATATTTATATATATATATAAATATTTCTTTCTATCTATCTCTGTTGTGTTTAAATGATCTTTCCTACGTCTCTCTCTCTCTCTCTCTCTCTCTCTCTCTCTCTCTCTCTCTCTCTGTCTCTCTCTCTCTCTATCTCTCTCTCTTTCTCTTTCTCTTCATGTGCGGTTGGCAATCGGAGTATATATGTTGCTTTGTACGGTACCAATATGTGAAAATATAGAGAGCCCCTAGTAATAGGCTACTTTGCAATCA
>OU964976.1:489567-567067 GCA_918808275.2 Dolichovespula sylvestris
TATTTCTGTCCGAAGTAACGTGAGTAACACAATGACAACTCGCATATAAATATATATATATATATATATATATATATATATATATATAAATATTTCTTTCTATCTTTCTCTGTCGTGTTGAATTGATGTTTCCTACGTCTCTCTCTCTCAATCTCTTTCTCTTTCTCTGCATGCGTGGCTGGCAATCGTAGCATATGTGTTGCTTTGTACGGTACCGATATGTGAAAATATAGAGAGCCCCTAGTAATAGGCTAATTTGCAATCACGGATGAAACATTTGATGATCGATCTCGTTCACGAACATATTTATTTACACTCGTTACGTATTCGTAGTTTGTGACATTATTTACGATCTTTTCTACAAATATTTATCTCTTTCATTCGTTTATCATTATTATATTCGTTTTCGATTAGATCGAGAAAATTTTTGTCATATATATATATGTGTGTACACACACACATATATCTCTTTGTTTTATTTTTATTTTTATTTCTGTCCGAAGTAACGTGAGTTACACAATGACAACACGCATATAAATATATATGTATATATATATATATATATATATATATATATATATTTCTTTCTATCTTTCTCTGGTGTGTTGAAATGATGTTTCCTAGGTCTCTCTCTCTCTCTCTCTCTCACTCTCTCTCTCTCTCTCTCTCTCTCTCTCACTCTCTCTCTTTCTCTTTCCCTGCATGCGTGGTTGGCAATCGTAGCATATGTGTTGCTTTGTACGGTACCAATATGTGAAAATATAGAGAGCCCCTAGTAATAGGCTAATTTGCAATCACGTAAGGAACAATCGATTATCGACCTCGTTCACGAATATATTAATTTACACTCGTTACGTATTCGTAGTTTTGTGACATTATTTACTATTTTTTATACAAATATTTAACTCTTTCATTCGTTTATTTTTTGTATCTTCCTTTTCGATTAGATCGAGAAAATTTTTGTCATATATATATATATATATGTGTATACACACACACATATATCTCTTTGTTTTATTTTATTTTTATTTCTGTCCGAAGTAACGTGAGTAACACAATGACAACTCGCATATAAATATATATATATATATATATATATATATATATATATATATATATATAAATATTTCTTTCTATCTTTCTCTGTTGTGTTGAAATGATGTTTCCTACGTCTCTCTCTCTCTCTCTCTCTCTCTCTCTCTCTCTGTCTCTCTCTCTCTCTGTCTCTCTCTTTCTCTTTCTCTGCATGCATGGATGGCAATCGCAGCATATATGTTGCTTTGTACGGTACCAATATGTGAAAATATAGAGAGCCCCTAGTAATAGGCTAATTTGCAATCACGGATGAAACATTTGATGATCGATCTCGTTCACGAACATATTTATTTACACTCGTTACGTATTCGTAGTTTGTGACATTATTTACGATTTTTTGTACAAATATTTATCTCTTTCATTCGTTTATCATTATTATATTCGTTTTCGATTAGATCGAGAAAATTTTTGTCATATATATATATGTGTGTACACACACACATATATCTCTTTGTTTTATTTTTATTTTTATTTCTGTCCGAAGTAACGTGAGTTACACAATGACAACACGCATATAAATATATATGTATATATATATATATATATATATATATATATTTCTTTCTATCTTTCTCTGGTGTGTTGAAATGATGTTTCCTAGGTCTCTCTCTCTCTCTCTCTCTCACTCTCTCTCTCTCTCTCTCTCTCTCTCTCTCTCACTCTCTCTCTTTCTCTTTCCCTGCATGCGTGGTTGGCAATCGTAGCATATGTGTTGCTTTGTACGGTACCGATATGTGAAAATATAGAGAACCCCTAGTAATAGGCTAATTTGCAATCACGTAAGGAACAATCGATTATCGACCTCGTTCACGAATATATTAATTTACACTCGTTACGTATTCGTAGTTTTGTGACATTATTTACGATTTTTTATACAAATATTTAACTCTTTCATTCGTTTATTTTTTTTATCTTCCTTTTCGATTAGATCGAGAAAATTTTTGTCATATATATATATATATATATATATATATATGTGTGTATACACACACACATATATCTCTTTGTTTTATTTTATTTTTATTTCTGTCCGAAGTAACGTGAGTTACACAATGACAACTCGCATATAAATATATATATATATATATATAAATATTTCTTTCTATCTATCTCTGTTGTGTTTAAATGATCTTTCCTAAGTCTCTCTCTCTCTCTCTCTCTCTCTCTCTCTCTCTCTCTCTCTCTCTCTGTCTCTCTCTCTCTCTCTATCTCTCTCTCTTTCTCTTTCTCTTCATGTGCGGTTGGCAATCGGAGTATATATGTTGCTTTGTACGGTACCAATATGTGAAAATATAGAGAGCCCCTAGTAATAGGCTACTTTGCAATCACGGATGAAACAATAGATTATCGATCTCGTTCACGAATATATTTATTTACACGCGTTACGTATTCGTAGTTTTGTGACATTATTTATGATTTTTTATACAAACATTTCTCTCTTTCATTCGTTTATTTTTTTATATTCGTTTTCGATTATATCGAGAAAATTTTTGTGACATATATATATGTGTATACACACACACATATCTCTTTGTTTTATTTTTATTTTTATTTCTGTCCGAAGTAACGTGAGTAACACAATGACAACTCGCATATAAATATATATATATATATATATATATATATATATATATTTCTTTCTATCTTTCTCTGGTGTGTTGAAATGATGTTTCCTAGGTCTCTCTCTCTCTCTCTCTCTCACTCTCTCTCTCTCTCTCTCTCTCACTCTCTCTCTTTCTCTTTCCCTGCATGCGTGGTTGGCAATCGTAGCATATGTGTTGCTTTGTACGGTACCAATATGTGAAAATATAGAGAGCCCCTAGTAATAGGCTAATTTGCAATCACGTATGGAACAATCGATTATCGACCTCGTTCACGAATATATTAATTTACACTCGTTACGTATTCGTAGTTTTGTGACATTATTTACGATTTTTTATACAAATATTTAACTCTTTCATTCGTTTATTTTTTTTATCTTCCTTTTCGATTAGATCGAGAAAATTTTTGTCATATATATATATATATATATATATATATATGTGTATACACACACACATATATCTCTTTGTTTTATTTTATTTTTATTTCTGTCCGAAGTAACGTGAGTTACACAATGACAACTCGCATATAAATATATAGATATATTTATATTTCTTTCTATCTTTCTCTGCTGTGTTAAAACGATGTTTCCTACGTCTCTCTCTCTCTCTCTCTCACTCTCTCTCTTTCTCTTTCTCTGCATGCGTGGTTGGCAATCGTAGCATATGTGTTGCTTTGTACGGTACCGATATGTGAAAATATAGAGAGCCCCTAGTAATAGGCTAATTTGCAATCAATTATGAAACAATCGATTATCGATCTCGTTCACGAATATATTTATTTACACTCGTTACGTATTCGTAGTTTTGTGACATTATTTACGATTTTTTATACAAATATTTCTCTCTTTCATTCGTATATTTTTTTTTATATTCGGTTTCGATTAGATCGAGAAAATTTTTGTCATATATATACATGTGTATACACACACACATGTATCTCTTTGTTTTATTTTTATTTTTATTTCTGTCCGAAGTAACGTGAGTAACACAATGACAACTCGCATATAAATATATATATATATATATATATATATATATATATATATAAATATTTCTTTCTATCTTTCTCTGTCGTGTTGAATTGATGTTTCCTACGTCTCTCTCTCTCAATCTCTTTCTCTTTCTCTGCATGCGTGGCTGGCAATCGTAGCATATGTGTTGCTTTGTACGGTACCGATATGTGAAAATATAGAGAGCCCCTTGTAATAGGCTAATTTGCAATCACGTATGAAACATTTGATGATCGATCTCGTTCACGAATATATTTATTTACACGCGTTACGTATTCGTAGTTTTGTGACATTATTTATGATTTTTTATACAAACATTTCTCTCTTTCATTCGTTTATTTTTTGTATCTTCCTTTTCGATTAGATCGAGAAAATTTTTGTCATATATATATATATATATATGTGTATACACACACACATATATCTCTTTGTTTTATTTTATTTTTATTTCTGTCCGAAGTAACGTGAGTTACACAATGACAACTCGCATATAAATATATATATATATATATATATATATATATATATATATATATTTCTTTCTATCTTTCTCTGGTGTGTTGAAATGATGTTTCCTAGGTCTCTCTCTCTCTCTCTCTCTCACTCTCTCTCTCTCTCTCTCTCTCTCACTCTCTCTCTTTCTCTTTCCCTGCATGCGTGGTTGGCAATCGTAGCATATGTGTTGCTTTGTACGGTACCAATATGTGAAAATATAGAGAGCCCCTAGTAATAGGCTAATTTGCAATCACGTATGGAACAATCGATTATCGACCTCGTTCACGAATATATTAATTTACACTCGTTACGTATTCGTAGTTTTGTGACATTATTTACGATTTTTTATACAAATATTTAACTCTTTCATTCGTTTATTTTTTTTATCTTCCTTTTCGATTAGATCGAGAAAATTTTTGTCATATATATATATATATATATATATATATATATGTGTATACACACACACATATATCTCTTTGTTTTATTTTATTTTTATTTCTGTCCGAAGTAACGTGAGTTACACAATGACAACTCGCATATAAATATATAGATATATTTATATTTCTTTCTATCTTTCTCTGCTGTGTTAAAACGATGTTTCCTACGTCTCTCTCTCTCTCTCTCTCACTCTCTCTCTTTCTCTTTCTCTGCATGCGTGGTTGGCAATCGTAGCATATGTGTTGCTTTGTACGGTACCGATATGTGAAAATATAGAGAGCCCCTAGTAATAGGCTAATTTGCAATCAATTATGAAACAATCGATTATCGATCTCGTTCACGAATATATTTATTTACACTCGTTACGTATTCGTAGTTTTGTGACATTATTTACGATTTTTTATACAAATATTTCTCTCTTTCATTCGTATATTTTTTTTTATATTCGGTTTCGATTAGATCGAGAAAATTTTTGTCATATATATACATGTGTATACACACACACATGTATCTCTTTGTTTTATTTTTATTTTTATTTCTGTCCGAAGTAACGTGAGTAACACAATGACAACTCGCATATAAAATATATATATATATATATATATATATATATATATATATATATATAAATATTTCTTTCTATCTTTCTCTGTCGTGTTGAATTGATGTTTCCTACGTCTCTCTCTCTCAATCTCTTTCTCTTTCTCTGCATGCGTGGCTGGCAATCGTAGCATATGTGTTGCTTTGTACGGTACCGATATGTGAAAATATAGAGAGCCCCTTGTAATAGGCTAATTTGCAATCACGTATGAAACATTTGATGATCGATCTCGTTCACGAATATATTTATTTACACGCGTTACGTATTCGTAGTTTTGTGACATTATTTATGATTTTTTATACAAACATTTCTCTCTTTCATTCGTTTATTTTTTGTATCTTCCTTTTCGATTAGATCGAGAAAATTTTTGTCATATATATATATATATATATGTGTATACACACACACATATATCTCTTTGTTTTATTTTATTTTTATTTCTGTCCGAAGTAACGTGAGTTACACAATGACAACTCGCATATAAATATATATATATATATATATATATATATATATATATATATATATATATATATATATATATTTCTTTCTATCTTTCTCTGGTGTGTTGAAATGATGTTTCCTAGGTCTCTCTCTCTCTCTCTCTCTCACTCTCTCTCTCTCTCTCTCTCTCACTCTCTCTCTTTCTCTTTCCCTGCATGCGTGGTTGGCAATCGTAGCATATGTGTTGCTTTGTACGGTACCAATATGTGAAAATATAGAGAGCCCCTAGTAATAGGCTAATTTGCAATCACGTATGGAACAATCGATTATCGGCCTCGTTCACGAATATATTAATTTACACTCGTTACGTATTCGTAGTTTTGTGACATTATTTACGATTTTTTATACAAATATTTAACTCTTTCATTCGTTTATTTTTTGTATCTTCCTTTTCGATTAGATCGAGAAAATTTTTGTCATATATATATATATATATGTGTATACACACACACATATATCTCTTTGTTTTATTTTATTTTTATTTCTGTCCGAAGTAACGTGAGTTACACAATGACAACTCGCATATAAATATATAGATATATTTATATTTCTTTCTATCTTTCTCTGCTGTGTTAAAACGATGTTTCCTACGTCTCTCTCTCTCTCTCTCTCTCACTCTCTCTCTTTCTCTTTCTCTGCATGCGTGGTTGGCAATCGTAGCATATGTGTTGCTTTGTACGGTACCGATATGTGAAAATATAGAGAGCCCCTAGTAATAGGCTAATTTGCAATCAATTATGAAACAATCGATTATCGATCTCGTTCACGAATATATTTATTTACACTCGTTACGTATTCGTAGTTTTGTGACATTATTTACGATTTTTTATACAAATATTTCTCTCTTTCATTCGTATATTTTTTTTTATATTCGGTTTCGATTAGATCGAGAAAATTTTTGTCATATATATACATGTGTATACACACACACATGTATCTCTTTGTTTTATTTTTATTTTTATTTCTGTCCGAAGTAACGTGAGTAACACAATGACAACTCGCATATAAATATATATATATATATATATATATATATATATAAATATTTCTTTCTATCTTTCTCTGTCGTGTTGAATTGATGTTTCCTACGTCTCTCTCTCTCAATCTCTTTCTCTTTCTCTGCATGCGTGGCTGGCAATCGTAGCATATGTGTTGCTTTGTACGGTACCGATATGTGAAAATATAGAGAGCCCCTTGTAATAGGCTAATTTGCAATCACGTATGAAACATTTGATGATCGATCTCGTTCACGAATATATTTATTTACATTCGTTACGTATTCGTAGCTTTGTGACATTATTTACGATTTTTTATACAAATATTTCTCTCTTTCATTCGTATATTTTTTTTTATATTCGGTTTCTATTAGATCGAGAAAATTTTTGTGACATATATATATGTGTATACACACACACATATATCTCTTTGTTTTATTTTTATTTTTATTTCTGTCCGAAGTAACGTGAGTAACACAATGACAACTCGCATATAAATATATATATATATATATATATATATATATATATATATAAATATTTCTTTCTATCTTTCTCTGTTGTGTTTAAATGATCTTTCCTACGTCTCTCTCTCTCTCTCTCTCTCTCTCTCTCTCTCTCTCTCTGTCTCTCTCTCTCTCTATCTCTCTCTCTTTCTCTTTCTCTTCATGCGCGGTTGGCAATCGGAGTATATATGTTGCTTTGTACGGTACCAATATGTGAAAATATAGAGAGCCCCTAGTAATAGGCTAATTTGCAATCACGGATGAAACAATAGATTATCGATCTCGTTCACGAATATATTTATTTACACGCGTTACGTATTCGTAGTTTTGTGACATTATTTATGATTTTTTATACAAACATTTCTCTCTTTCATTCGTTTATTTTTTGTATCTTCCTTTTCGATTAGATCGAGAAAATTTTTGTCATATATATATATATATATATGTGTATACACACACACATATATCTCTTTGTTTTATTTTATTTTTATTTCTGTCCGAAGTAACGTGAGTTACACAATGACAACTCGCATATAAATATATATATATATATATATATATATATATATATATATATAAATATTTCTTTCTATCTATCTCTGTTGTGTTGAAATGATGTTTCCTACGTCTCTCTCTCTCTCTCTCTCTCTCTCTCTATCTATCTCTCTCTCTTTCTCTTTCTCTGCATGCATGGATGGCAATCGCAGCATATATGTTGCTTTGTACGGTACCAATATGTGAAAATATAGAGAGCCCCTAGTAATAGGCTAATTTGCAATCACGGATGAAACATTTGATGATCGATCTCGTTCACGAACATATTTATTTACACTCGTTACGTATTCGTAGTTTGTGACATTATTTACGATTTTTTGTACAAATATTTATCTCTTTCATTCGTTTATCATTATTATATTCGTTTTCGATTAGATCGAGAAAATTTTTGTCATATATATATGTGTGTACACACACACATATATCTCTTTGTTTTATTTTTATTTTTATTTCTGTCCGAAGTAACGTGAGTTACACAATGACAACTCGCATATAAATATATATATATATATATAAATATTTCTTTCTATCTATCTCTGTTGTGTTTAAATGATCTTTCCTACGTCTCTCTCTCTCTCTCTCTCTCTCTCTCTCTCTCTCTCTCTCACTCTCTCTCTTTCTCTTTCCCTGCATGCGTGGTTGGCAATCGTAACATATGTGTTGCTTTGTACGGTACCAATATGTGAAAATATAGAGAGCCCCTAGTAATAGGCTAATTTGCAATCACGTAAGGAACAATCGATTATCGACCTCGTTCACGAATATATTAATTTACACTCGTTACGTATTCGTAGTTTTGTGACATTATTTACGATTGTTTATACAAATATTTAACTCTTTCATTCGTTTATTTTTTGTATCTTCCTTTTCGATTAGATCGAGAAAATTTTTGTCATATATATATATATATGTGTATACACACACACATATATCTCTTTGTTTTATTTTATTTTTATTTCTGTCCGAAGTAACGTGAGTTACACAATGACAACTCGCATATAAATATATATATATATATATATATATAAATATTTCTTTCTATCTTTCTCTGTTGTGTTGAAATGATGTTTCCTACGTCTCTCTCTCTCTCTCTCTCTCACTCTCTCTCTCTATCTATCTCTCGCTCTTTCTCTTTCTCTGCATGCGTGGTTGGCAATCGCAGCATATATGTTGCTTTGTACGGTACCGATATGTGAAAATATAGAGAGTCCCAAGTAATAGGCTAATTTGCAATCACGTATGAAACATTTGATGATCGATCTCGTTCACGAACACATTTATTTACACTCGTTACGTATTCGTAGTTTTGTGACATTTCTTACGATTTTTTGTACAAATATTTATCTCTTTCATTCGTTTATCATTATTATATTCGTTTTCGATTAGATCGAGAAAATTTTTGTCATATATATATATGTGTGTACACACACACATATATCTCTTTGTTTTATTTTTATTTTTATTTCTGTCCGAAGTAACGTGAGTTACACAATGACAACACGCATATAAATATATATGTATATATATATATATATATATATATATATATATATATTTCTTTCTATCTTTCTCTGGTGTGTTGAAATGATGTTTCTTAGGTCTCTCTCTCTCTCTCTCTCTCTCTCTCTCTCTCTCTCTCTCTCTGTCACTCTCTTTCTCTTTCTCTGCATGCGTGGTTGGCAATCGCAGCATATATGTTGCTTTGTACGGTACCGATATGTGAAAATATAGAGAGTCCCAAGTAATAGGCTAATTTGCAATCACGTATGAAACATTTGATGATCGATCTCGTTCACGAACACATTTATTTACACTCGTTACGTATTCGTAGTTTTGTGACATTTTTTACGATTTTTTATACAAATATTTATCTCTTTCATTCGTTTATCATTTTTATATTCGTTTTCGATTAGATCGAGAAAATTTTTGTCATATATATATATGTGTGTACACACACACATATATCTCTTTGTTTTATTTTTATTTTTATTTCTGTCCGAAGTAACGTGAGTTACACAATGACAACACGCATATAAATATATATGTATATATATATATATATATATATATATATATATATATATATATACATATATATTTCTTTCTATCTTTCTCTGGTGTGTTGAAATGATGTTTCCTAGGTCTCTCTCTCTCTCTCTCACTCTCTCTCTCTCTCTCTCTCTCTCTCTCTCACTCTCTCTCTTTCTCTTTCCCTGCATGCGTGGTTGGCAATCGTAGCATATGTGTTACTTTGTACGGTACCAATATGTGAAAATATAGAGAGCCCCTAGTAATAGGCTAATTTGCAATCACGGATGAAACATTTGATGATCGATCTCGTTCACGAACATATTTATTTACACTCGTTACGTATTCGTAGTTTTGTGACATTTTTTACGATTTTTTGTACAAATATTTATCTCTTTCATTCGTTTATCATTTTTATATTCGTTTTCGATTAGATCGAGAAAATTTTTGTCATATATATATATGTGTGTACACACACACATATATCTCTTTGTTTTATTTTTATTTTTATTTCTGTCCGAAGTAACGTGAGTTACACAATGACAACACGCATATAAATATATATGTATATATATATATATATATATATATATATATATATATATATATACATATATATTTCTTTCTATCTTTCTCTGGTGTGTTGAAATGATGTTTCCTAGGTCTCTCTCTCTCTCTCTCACTCTCTCTCTCTCTCTCTCTCTCTCTCTCACTCTCTCTCTTTCTCTTTCCCTGCATGCGTGGTTGGCAATCGTAGCATATGTGTTGCTTTGTACGGTACCAATATGTGAAAATATAGAGAGCCCCTAGTAATAGGCTAATTTGCAATCACGGATGAAACATTTGATGATCGATCTCGTTCACGAACATATTTATTTACACTCGTTACGTATTCGTAGTTTGTGACATTATTTACGATTTTTTGTACAAATATTTATCTCTTTCATTCGTTTATCATTATTATATTCGTTTTCGATTAGATCGAGAAAATTTTTGTCATATATATATATGTGTGTACACACACACATATATCTCTTTGTTTTATTTTTATTTTTATTTCTGTCCGAAGTAACGTGAGTTACACAATGACAACACGCATATAAATATATATGTATATATATATATATATATATATATATATATATATATATATTTCTTTCTATCTTTCTCTGTCGTGTTGAATTGATGTTTCCTACGTCTCTCTCTCTCAATCTCTTTCTCTTTCTCTGCATGCGTGGCTGGCAATCGTAGCATATGTGTTGCTTTGTACGGTACCGATATGTGAAAATATAGAGAGCCCCTTGTAATAGGCTAATTTGCAATCACGTATGAAACATTTGATGATCGATCTCGTTCACGAATATATTTATTTACACGCGTTACGTATTCGTAGTTTTGTGACATTATTTATGATTTTTTATACAAACATTTCTCTCTTTCATTCGTTTATTTTTTGTATCTTCCTTTTCGATTAGATCGAGAAAATTTTTGTCATATATATATATATATATATGTGTATACACACACACATATATCTCTTTGTTTTATTTTATTTTTATTTCTGTCCGAAGTAACGTGAGTTACACAATGACAACTCGCATATAAATATATATATATATATATATATATATATATATATATATATAAATATTTCTTTCTATCTATCTCTGTTGTGTTGAAATGATGTTTCCTACGTCTCTCTCTCTCTCTCTCTCTCTCTCTCTCTATCTATCTCTCTCTCTTTCTCTTTCTCTGCATGCATGGATGGCAATCGCAGCATATATGTTGCTTTGTACGGTACCAATATGTGAAAATATAGAGAGCCCCTAGTAATAGGCTAATTTGCAATCACGGATGAAACATTTGATGATCGATCTCGTTCACGAACATATTTATTTACACTCGTTACGTATTCGTAGTTTGTGACATTATTTACGATTTTTTGTACAAATATTTATCTCTTTCATTCGTTTATCATTATTATATTCGTTTTCGATTAGATCGAGAAAATTTTTGTCATATATATATGTGTGTACACACACACATATATCTCTTTGTTTTATTTTTATTTTTATTTCTGTCCGAAGTAACGTGAGTTACACAATGACAACTCGCATATAAATATATATATATATATATAAATATTTCTTTCTATCTATCTCTGTTGTGTTTAAATGATCTTTCCTACGTCTCTCTCTCTCTCTCTCTCTCTCTCTCTCTCTCTCTCTCTCTGTCTCTCTCTCTCTCTATCTCTCTCTCTTTCTCTTTCTCTTCATGCGCGGTTGGCAATCGGAGTATATATGTTGCTTTGTACGGTACCAATATGTGAAAATATAGAGAGCCCCTAGTAATAGGCTAATTTGCAATCACGGATGAAACAATAGATTATCGATCTCGTTCACGAATATATTTATTTACACGCGTTACGTATTCGTAGTTTTGTGACATTATGTATGATTTTTTATACAAACATTTCTCTCTTTCATTCGTTTATCATTATTATATTCGTTTTCGATTAGATCGAGAAAATTGTTGTCATATATATATATGTGTGTACACACACACATATATCTCTTTGTTTTATTTTTATTTTTATTTCTGTCCGAAGTAACGTGAGTTACACAATGACAACACGCATATAAATATATATGTATATATATATATATATATATATATTTCTTTCTATCTTTCTCTGGTGTGTTGAAATGATGTTTCCTAGGTTCTCTCTCTCTCTCTCTCTCTCTCACTCTCTCTCTCTCTCTCTCTCTCTCTCTCTCACTCTCTCTCTTTCTCTTTCCCTGCATGCGTGGTTGGCAATCGTAACATATGTGTTGCTTTGTACGGTACCAATATGTGAAAATATAGAGAGCCCCTAGTAATAGGCTAATTTGCAATCACGTAAGGAACAATCGATTATCGACCTCGTTCACGAATATATTAATTTACACTCGTTACGTATTCGTAGTTTTGTGACATTATTTACGATTGTTTATACAAATATTTAACTCTTTCATTCGTTTATTTTTTGTATCTTCCTTTTCGATTAGATCGAGAAAATTTTTGTCATATATATATATATATGTGTATACACACACACATATATCTCTTTGTTTTATTTTATTTTTATTTCTGTCCGAAGTAACGTGAGTTACACAATGACAACTCGCATATAAATATATATATATATATATATATATATATATATATATATATATATATATAAATATTTCTTTCTATCTTTCTCTGTTGTGTTGAAATGATGTTTCCTACGTCTCTCTCTCTCTCTCTCTCTCACTCTCTCTCTCTATCTATCTCTCTCTCTTTCTCTTTCTCTGCATGCGTGGTTGGCAATCGCAGCATATATGTTGCTTTGTACGGTACCGATATGTGAAAATATAGAGAGTCCCAAGTAATAGGCTAATTTGCAATCACGTATGAAACATTTGATGATCGATCTCGTTCACGAACACATTTATTTACACTCGTTACGTATTCGTAGTTTTGTGACATTTCTTACGATTTTTTGTACAAATATTTATCTCTTTCATTCGTTTATCATTATTATATTCGTTTTCGATTAGATCGAGAAAATTTTTGTCATATATATATATGTGTGTACACACACACATATATCTCTTTGTTTTATTTTTATTTTTATTTCTGTCCGAAGTAACGTGAGTTACACAATGACAACACGCATATAAATATATATGTATATATATATATATATATATATATATATATATTTCTTTCTATCTTTCTCTGGTGTGTTGAAATGATGTTTCCTAGGTCTCTCTCTCTCTCTCTCTCTCTCTCTCTCTCTCTCTCTGTCACTCTCTTTCTCTTTCTCTGCATGCGTGGTTGGCAATCGCAGCATATATGTTGCTTTGTACGGTACCGATATGTGAAAATATAGAGAGTCCCAAGTAATAGGCTAATTTGCAATCACGTATGAAACATTTGATGATCGATCTCGTTCACGAACACATTTATTTACACTCGTTACGTATTCGTAGTTTTGTGACATTTTTTACGATTTTTTGTACAAATATTTATCTCTTTCATTCGTTTATCATTTTTATATTCGTTTTCGATTAGATCGAGAAAATTTTTGTCATATATATATATGTGTGTACACACACACATATATCTCTTTGTTTTATTTTTATTTTTATTTCTGTCCGAAGTAACGTGAGTTACACAATGACAACACGCATATAAATATATATGTATATATATATATATATATATATATATATATATATATTTCTTTCTATCTTTCTCTGTCGTGTTGAATTGATGTTTCCTACGTCTCTCTCTCTCAATCTCTTTCTCTTTCTCTGCATGCGTGGCTGGCAATCGTAGCATATGTGTTGCTTTGTACGGTACCGATATGTGAAAATATAGAGAGCCCCTTGTAATAGGCTAATTTGCAATCACGTATGAAACATTTGATGATCGATCTCGTTCACGAATATATTTATTTACATTCGTTACGTATTCGTAGCTTTGTGACATTATTTACGATTTTTTATACAAATATTTCTCTCTTTCATTCGTATATTTTTTTTTATATTCGGTTTCGATTAGATCGAGAAAATTTTTGTGACATATATATATGTGTATAAACACACACATATATCTCTTTGTTTTATTTTTATTTTTATTTCTGTCCGAAGTAACGTGAGTAACACAATGACAACTCGCATATAAATATATATATGTATATATATATATATATATATATATATATATATATATATATAAATATTTCTTTCTATCTTTCTCTGTTGTGTTTAAATGATCTTTCCTACGTCTCTCTCTCTCTCTCTCTCTCTCTCTCTCTCTCTCTCTCTCTCTGTCTCTCTCTCTCTCTATCTCTCTCTCTTTCTCTTTCTCTACATGCGCGGTTGGCAATCGGAGTATATATGTTGCTTTGTACGGTACCAATATGTGAAAATATAGAGAGCCCCTAGTAATAGGCTAATTTGCAATCACGGATGAAACAATAGATTTTCGATCTCGTTCACGAATATATTTATTTACACGCGTTACGTATTCGTAGTTTTGTGACATTATTTATGATTTTTTATACAAACATTTCTCTCTTTCATTCGTTTATTTTTTGTATCTTCCTTTTCGATTAGATCGAGAAAATTTTTGTCATATATATATATATATATATGTGTATACACACACACATATATCTCTTTGTTTTATTTTATTTTTATTTCTGTCCGAAGTAACGTGAGTTACACAATGACAACTCGCATATAAATATATATATATATATATATATATATATATATATATATTTCTTTCTATCTTTCTCTGGTGTGTTGAAATGATGTTTCCTAGGTCTCTCTCTCTCTCTCTCTCTCACTCTCTCTCTCTCTCTCTCTCTCACTCTCTCTCTTTCTCTTTCCCTGCATGCGTGGTTGGCAATCGTAGCATATGTGTTGCTTTGTACGGTACCAATATGTGAAAATATAGAGAGCCCCTAGTAATAGGCTAATTTGCAATCACGTATGGAACAATCGATTATCGACCTCGTTCACGAATATATTAATTTACACTCGTTACGTATTCGTAGTTTTGTGACATTATTTACGATTTTTTATACAAATATTTAACTCTTTCATTCGTTTATTTTTTGTATCTTCCTTTTCGATTAGATCGAGAAAATTTTTGTCATATATATATATATATATGTGTATACACACACACATATATCTCTTTGTTTTATTTTATTTTTATTTCTGTCCGAAGTAACGTGAGTTACACAATGACAACTCGCATATAAATATATAGATATATTTATATTTCTTTCTATCTTTCTCTGCTGTGTTAAAACGATGTTTCCTACGTCTCTCTCTCTCTCTCTCTCACTCTCTCTCTTTCTCTTTCTCTGCATGCGTGGTTGGCAATCGTAGCATATGTGTTGCTTTGTACGGTACCGATATGTGAAAATATAGAGAGCCCCTAGTAATAGGCTAATTTGCAATCAATTATGAAACAATCGATTATCGATCTCGTTCACGAATATATTTATTTACACTCGTTACGTATTCGTAGTTTTGTGACATTATTTACGATTTTTTATACAAATATTTCTCTCTTTCATTCGTATATTTTTTTTTATATTCGGTTTCGATTAGATCGAGAAAATTTTTGTCATATATATACATGTGTATAGACACACACATGTATCTCTTTGTTTTATTTTTATTTTTATTTCTGTCCGAAGTAACGTGAGTAACACAATGACAACTCGCATATAAATATATATATATATATATATATATATATATATATATATATATAAATATTTCTTTCTATCTTTCTCTGTCGTGTTGAATTGATGTTTCCTACGTCTCTCTCTCTCAATCTCTTTCTCTTTCTCTGCATGCGTGGCTGGCAATCGTAGCATATGTGTTGCTTTGTACGGTACCGATATGTGAAAATATAGAGAGCCCCTAGTAATAGGCTAATTTGCAATCACGGATGAAACAATAGATTATCGATCTCGTTCACGAATATATTTATTTACACGCGTTACGTATTCGTAGTTTTGTGACATTATGTATGATTTTTTATACAAACATTTCTCTCTTTCATTCGTTTATCATTATTATATTCGTTTTCGATTAGATCGAGAAAATTTTTGTCATATATATATATGTGTGTACACACACACATATATCTCTTTGTTTTATTTTTATTTTTATTTCTGTCCGAAGTAACGTGAGTTACACAATGACAACACGCATATAAATATATATGTATATATATATATATATATATATATATTTCTTTCTATCTTTCTCTGGTGTGTTGAAATGATGTTTCCTAGGTTCTCTCTCTCTCTCTCTCTCTCTCACTCTCTCTCTCTCTCTCTCTCTCTCTCTCACTCTCTCTCTTTCTCTTTCCCTGCATGCGTGGTTGGCAATCGTAACATATGTGTTGCTTTGTACGGTACCAATATGTGAAAATATAGAGAGCCCCTAGTAATAGGCTAATTTGCAATCACGTAAGGAACAATCGATTATCGACCTCGTTCACGAATATATTAATTTACACTCGTTACGTATTCGTAGTTTTGTGACATTATTTACGATTGTTTATACAAATATTTAACTCTTTCATTCGTTTATTTTTTGTATCTTCCTTTTCGATTAGATCGAGAAAATTTTTGTCATATATATATATATATGTGTATACACACACACATATATCTCTTTGTTTTATTTTATTTTTATTTCTGTCCGAAGTAACGTGAGTTACACAATGACAACTCGCATATAAATATATATATATATATATATATATATATATATATATATATAAATATTACTTTCTATCTTTCTCTGTTGTGTTGAAATGATGTTTCCTACGTCTCTCTCTCTCTCTCTCTCTCACTCTCTCTCTCTATCTATCTCTCTCTCTTTCTCTTTCTCTGCATGCGTGGTTGGCAATCGCAGCATATATGTTGCTTTGTACGGTACCGATATGTGAAAATATAGAGAGTCCCAAGTAATAGGCTAATTTGCAATCACGTATGAAACATTTGATGATCGATCTCGTTCACGAACACATTTATTTACACTCGTTACGTATTCGTAGTTTTGTGACATTTCTTACGATTTTTTGTACAAATATTTATCTCTTTCATTCGTTTATCATTATTATATTCGTTTTCGATTAGATCGAGAAAATTTTTGTCATATATATATATGTGTGTACACACACACATATATCTCTTTGTTTTATTTTTATTTTTATTTCTGTCCGAAGTAACGTGAGTTACACAATGACAACACGCATATAAATATATATGTATATATATATATATATATATATATATATATATATATTTCTTTCTATCTTTCTCTGGTGTGTTGAAATGATGTTTCCTAGGTCTCTCTCTCTCTCTCTCTCTCTCTCTCTCTCTCTCTCTGTCACTCTCTTTCTCTTTCTCTGCATGCGTGGTTGGCAATCGCAGCATATATGTTGCTTTGTACGGTACCGATATGTGAAAATATAGAGAGTCCCAAGTAATAGGCTAATTTGCAATCACGTATGAAACATTTGATGATCGATCTCGTTCACGAACACATTTATTTACACTCGTTACGTATTCGTAGTTTTGTGACATTTTTTACGATTTTTTGTACAAATATTTATCTCTTTCATTCGTTTATCATTTTTATATTCGTTTTCGATTAGATCGAGAAAATTTTTGTCATATATATATATGTGTGTACACACACACATATATCTCTTTGTTTTATTTTTATTTTTATTTCTGTCCGAAGTAACGTGAGTTACACAATGACAACACGCATATAAATATATATGTATATATATATATATATATATATATATATATATTTCTTTCTATCTTTCTCTGTCGTGTTGAATTGATGTTTCCTACGTCTCTCTCTCTCAATCTCTTTCTCTTTCTCTGCATGCGTGGCTGGCAATCGTAGCATATGTGTTGCTTTGTACGGTACCGATATGTGAAAATATAGAGAGCCCCTTGTAATAGGCTAATTTGCAATCACGTATGAAACATTTGATGATCGATCTCGTTCACGAATATATTTATTTACATTCGTTACGTATTCGTAGCTTTGTGACATTATTTACGATTTTTTATACAAATATTTCTCTCTTTCATTCGTATATTTTTTTTTATATTCGGTTTCGATTAGATCGAGAAAATTTTTGTGACATATATATATGTGTATAAACACACACATATATCTCTTTGTTTTATTTTTATTTTTATTTCTGTCCGAAGTAACGTGAGTAACACAATGACAACTCGCATATAAATATATATATGTATATATATATATATATATATATATATATATATATATATATATATATAAATATTTCTTTCTATCTTTCTCTGTTGTGTTTAAATGATCTTTCCTACGTCTCTCTCTCTCTCTCTCTCTCTCTCTCTCTCTCTCTCTCTCTGTCTCTCTCTCTCTCTATCTCTCTCTCTTTCTCTTTCTCTACATGCGCGGTTGGCAATCGGAGTATATATGTTGCTTTGTACGGTACCAATATGT
The DNA here is from genome assembly GCA_918808275.2 of Dolichovespula sylvestris. Taxonomy (NCBI): domain Eukaryota; kingdom Metazoa; phylum Arthropoda; class Insecta; order Hymenoptera; family Vespidae; genus Dolichovespula; species Dolichovespula sylvestris. The sequence goes on from OU964976.1 coordinate 508,485, forward strand.
GAAAATATAGAGAGCCCCTAGTAATAGGCTAATTTGCAATCACGGATGAAACAATAGATTTTCGATCTCGTTCACGAATATATTTATTTACACGCGTTACGTATTCGTAGTTTTGTGACATTATTTATGATTTTTTATACAAACATTTCTCTCTTTCATTCGTTTATTTTTTGTATCTTCCTTTTCGATTAGATCGAGAAAATTTTTGTCATATATATATATATATATATGTGTATACACACACACATATATCTCTTTGTTTTATTTTATTTTTATTTCTGTCCGAAGTAACGTGAGTTACACAATGACAACTCGCATATAAATATATATATATATATATATATATATATATATATATATATTTCTTTCTATCTTTCTCTGGTGTGTTGAAATGATGTTTCCTAGGTCTCTCTCTCTCTCTCTCTCTCACTCTCTCTCTCTCTCTCTCTCTCACTCTCTCTCTTTCTCTTTCCCTGCATGCGTGGTTGGCAATCGTAGCATATGTGTTGCTTTGTACGGTACCAATATGTGAAAATATAGAGAGCCCCTAGTAATAGGCTAATTTGCAATCACGTATGGAACAATCGATTATCGACCTCGTTCACGAATATATTAATTTACACTCGTTACGTATTCGTAGTTTTGTGACATTATTTACGATTTTTTATACAAATATTTAACTCTTTCATTCGTTTATTTTTTGTATCTTCCTTTTCGATTAGATCGAGAAAATTTTTGTCATATATATATATATATATATGTGTATACACACACACATATATCTCTTTGTTTTATTTTATTTTTATTTCTGTCCGAAGTAACGTGAGTTACACAATGACAACTCGCATATAAATATATAGATATATTTATATTTCTTTCTATCTTTCTCTGCTGTGTTAAAACGATGTTTCCTACGTCTCTCTCTCTCTCTCTCTCACTCTCTCTCTTTCTCTTTCTCTGCATGCGTGGTTGGCAATCGTAGCATATGTGTTGCTTTGTACGGTACCGATATGTGAAAATATAGAGAGCCCCTAGTAATAGGCTAATTTGCAATCAATTATGAAACAATCGATTATCGATCTCGTTCACGAATATATTTATTTACACTCGTTACGTATTCGTAGTTTTGTGACATTATTTACGATTTTTTATACAAATATTTCTCTCTTTCATTCGTATATTTTTTTTTATATTCGGTTTCGATTAGATCGAGAAAATTTTTGTCATATATATACATGTGTATAGACACACACATGTATCTCTTTGTTTTATTTTTATTTTTATTTCTGTCCGAAGTAACGTGAGTAACACAATGACAACTCGCATATAAATATATATATATATATATATATATATATATATATATATATATATATATATAAATATTTCTTTCTATCTTTCTCTGTCGTGTTGAATTGATGTTTCCTACGTCTCTCTCTCTCAATCTCTTTCTCTTTCTCTGCATGCGTGGCTGGCAATCGTAGCATATGTGTTGCTTTGTACGGTACCGATATGTGAAAATATAGAGAGCCCCTAGTAATAGGCTAATTTGCAATCACGGATGAAACAATAGATTATCGATCTCGTTCACGAATATATTTATTTACACGCGTTACGTATTCGTAGTTTTGTGACATTATGTATGATTTTTTATACAAACATTTCTCTCTTTCATTCGTTTATCATTATTATATTCGTTTTCGATTAGATCGAGAAAATTTTTGTCATATATATATATGTGTGTACACACACACATATATCTCTTTGTTTTATTTTTATTTTTATTTCTGTCCGAAGTAACGTGAGTTACACAATGACAACACGCATATAAATATATATGTATATATATATATATATATATATATATTTCTTTCTATCTTTCTCTGGTGTGTTGAAATGATGTTTCCTAGGTTCTCTCTCTCTCTCTCTCTCTCTCACTCTCTCTCTCTCTCTCTCTCTCTCTCTCACTCTCTCTCTTTCTCTTTCCCTGCATGCGTGGTTGGCAATCGTAACATATGTGTTGCTTTGTACGGTACCAATATGTGAAAATATAGAGAGCCCCTAGTAATAGGCTAATTTGCAATCACGTAAGGAACAATCGATTATCGACCTCGTTCACGAATATATTAATTTACACTCGTTACGTATTCGTAGTTTTGTGACATTATTTACGATTGTTTATACAAATATTTAACTCTTTCATTCGTTTATTTTTTGTATCTTCCTTTTCGATTAGATCGAGAAAATTTTTGTCATATATATATATATATGTGTATACACACACACATATATCTCTTTGTTTTATTTTATTTTTATTTCTGTCCGAAGTAACGTGAGTTACACAATGACAACTCGCATATAAATATATATATATATATATATATATATATATATATAAATATTTCTTTCTATCTTTCTCTGTTGTGTTGAAATGATGTTTCCTACGTCTCTCTCTCTCTCTCTCTCTCACTCTCTCTCTCTATCTATCTCTCTCTCTTTCTCTTTCTCTGCATGCGTGGTTGGCAATCGCAGCATATATGTTGCTTTGTACGGTACCGATATGTGAAAATATAGAGAGTCCCAAGTAATAGGCTAATTTGCAATCACGTATGAAACATTTGATGATCGATCTCGTTCACGAACACATTTATTTACACTCGTTACGTATTCGTAGTTTTGTGACATTTCTTACGATTTTTTGTACAAATATTTATCTCTTTCATTCGTTTATCATTATTATATTCGTTTTCGATTAGATCGAGAAAATTTTTGTCATATATATATATGTGTGTACACACACACATATATCTCTTTGTTTTATTTTTATTTTTATTTCTGTCCGAAGTAACGTGAGTTACACAATGACAACACGCATATAAATATATATGTATATATATATATATATATATATATATATATATTTCTTTCTATCTTTCTCTGGTGTGTTGAAATGATGTTTCCTAGGTCTCTCTCTCTCTCTCTCTCTCTCTCTCTCTCTCTCTCTGTCACTCTCTTTCTCTTTCTCTGCATGCGTGGTTGGCAATCGCAGCATATATGTTGCTTTGTACGGTACCGATATGTGAAAATATAGAGAGTCCCAAGTAATAGGCTAATTTGCAATCACGTATGAAACATTTGATGATCGATCTCGTTCACGAACACATTTATTTACACTCGTTACGTATTCGTAGTTTTGTGACATTTTTTACGATTTTTTGTACAAATATTTATCTCTTTCATTCGTTTATCATTTTTATATTCGTTTTCGATTAGATCGAGAAAATTTTTGTCATATATATATATGTGTGTACACACACACATATATCTCTTTGTTTTATTTTTATTTTTATTTCTGTCCGAAGTAACGTGAGTTACACAATGACAACACGCATATAAATATATATGTATATATATATATATATATATATATATATATATATATACATATATATTTCTTTCTATCTTTCTCTGGTGTGTTGAAATGATGTTTCCTAGGTCTCTCTCTCTCTCTCTCACTCTCTCTCTCTCTCTCTCTCTCTCTCTCTCACTCTCTCTCTTTCTCTTTCCCTGCATGCGTGGTTGGCAATCGTAGCATATGTGTTGCTTTGTACGGTACCAATATGTGAAAATATAGAGAGCCCCTAGTAATAGGCTAATTTGCAATCACGGATGAAACATTTGATGATCGATCTCGTTCACGAACATATTTATTTACACTCGTTACGTATTCGTAGTTTTGTGACATTTTTTACGATTTTTTGTACAAATATTTATCTCTTTCATTCGTTTATCATTTTTATATTCGTTTTCGATTAGATCGAGAAAATTTTTGTCATATATATATATGTGTGTACACACACACATATATCTCTTTGTTTTATTTTTATTTTTATTTCTGTCCGAAGTAACGTGAGTTACACAATGACAACACGCATATAAATATATATGTATATATATATATATATATATATATATATATATATATATATATATACATATATATTTCTTTCTATCTTTCTCTGGTGTGTTGAAATGATGTTTCCTAGGTCTCTCTCTCTCTCTCTCACTCTCTCTCTCTCTCTCTCTCTCTCTCTCTCACTCTCTCTCTTTCTCTTTCTCTGCATGCGTGGTTGGCAATCGCAGCATATATGTTGCTTTGTACGGTACCGATATGTGAAAATATAGAGAGTCCCAAGTAATAGGCTAATTTGCAATCACGTATGAAACATTTGATGATCGATCTCGTTCACGAACACATTTATTTACACTCGTTACGTATTCGTAGTTTTGTGACATTTTTTACGATTTTTTGTACAAATATTTATCTCTTTCATTCGTTTATCATTTTTATATTCGTTTTCGATTAGATCGAGAAAATTTTTGTCATATATATATATGTGTATACACACACACATATATCTCTTTGTTTTATTTTTATTTTTATTTCTGTCCGAAGTAACGTGAGTAACACAATGACAACTCGCATATAAATATATATATATATATATATATATATATATATATATATATATAAATATTTCTTTCTATCTTTCTCTGTTGTGTTGAAATGATGTTTCCTACGTCTCTCTCTCTCTCTCTCTCTCTCTCTCTCTCTCTCTCTCTCTCTGTCTCTCTCTTTCTCTTTCTCTGCATGCATGGATGGCAATCGCAGCATATATGTTGCTTTGTACGGTACCAATATGTGAAAATATAGAGAGCCCCTAGTAATAGGCTAATTTGCAATCACGGATGAAACGTTTGATGATCGATCTCGTTCACGAACATATTTATTTACACTCGTTACGTATTCGTAGTTTGTGACATTATTTACGATTTTTTGTACAAATATTTATCTCTTTCATTCGTTTATCATTATTATATTCGGTTTCGATTAGATCGAGAAAATTTTTGTCATATATATATATGTGTGTACACACACACATATATCTCTTTGTTTTATTTTTATTTTTATTTCTGTCCGAAGTAACGTGAGTTACACAATGACAACACGCACATAAATATATATGTATATATATATATATATATATATATATATATATATATATTTCTTTCTATCTTTCTCTGGTGTTTTGAAATGATGTTTCCTAGGTCTCTCTCTCTCTCTCTCTCTCACTCTCTCTCTATCTCTCTCTCTCTCTCTCTCTCACTCTCTCTCTTTCTCTTTCCCTGCATGCGTGGTTGGCAATCGTAGCATATGTGTTGCTTTGTACGGTACCAATATGTGAAAATATAGAGAGCCCCTAGTAATAGGCTAATTTGCAATCACGTAAGGAACAATCGATTATCGACCTCGTTAACGAATATATTAATTTACACTCGTTACGTATTCGTAGTTTTGTGACATTATTTACGATTTTTTATACAAATATTTAACTCTTTCATTCGTTTATTTTGTGTATCTTCCTTTTCGATTAGATCGAGAAAATTTTTGTCATATATATATATATATGTGTATACACACACATATATACCTCTTTGTTTTATTTTATTTTTATTTCTGTCCGAAGTAACGTGAGTTACACAATGACAACTCGCATATAAATATATATATATATATATATATATATATATATATATATATATAAATATTTCTTTCTATCTATCTCTGTTGTGCTTAAATGATGTTTCCTACGTCTCTCTCTCTCTCTTTCTCTCTCTCTCTCTCTATCTATCTCTCTCTCTTTCTCTTTCTCTGCATGCGTGGTTGGCAATCGCAGCATATATGTTGCTTTGTACGGTACCGATATGTGAAAATATAGAGAGTCCCAAGTAATAGGCTAATTTGCAATCACGTATGAAACATTTGATGATCGATCTCGTTCACGAACACATTTATTTACACTCGTTACGTATTCGTAGTTTTGTGACATTTTTTACGATTTTTTGTACAAATATTTATCTCTTTCATTCGTTTATCATTTTTATATTCGTTTTCGATTAGATCGAGAAAATTTTTGTCATATATATATATGTGTATACACACACACATATATCTCTTTGTTTTATTTTTATTTTTATTTCTGTCCTAAATAACGTGAGTAACACAATGACAACTCGTATATAAATATATATATATATATATATATATATATATATATATATATAAATATTTCTTTCTATCTTTCTCTGTTGTGTTGAAATGATGTTTCCTACGTCTCTCTCTCTCTCTCTCTCTCTCTCTCTCTCTCTGTCTCTCTCTTTCTCTTTCTCTGCATGCATGGATGGCAATCGCAGCATATATGTTGCTTTGCACGGTACCAATATGTGAAAATATAGAGAGCCCCTAGTAATAGGCTAATTTGCAATCACGGATGAAACATTTGATGATCGATCTCGTTCACGAACATATTTATTTACACTCGTTACGTATTCGTAGTTTGTGACATTATTTACGATTTTTTGTACAAATATTTATCTCTTTCATTCGTTTATCATTATTATATTCGTTTTCGATTAGATCGAGAAAATTTCTGTCATATATATATATGTGTGTACACACACACATATATCTCTTTGTTTTATTTTTATTTTTATTTCTGTCCGAAGTAACGTGAGTTACACAATGACAACACGCATATAAATATATATGTATATATATATATATATATATATATATATATATATATATTTCTTTCTATCTTTCTCTGGTGTGTTGAAATGATGTTTCCTAGGTCTCTCTCTCTCTCTCTCTCACTCTCTCTCTCTCTCTCTCTCTCTCTCTCTCACTCTCTCTCTTTCTCTTTCCCTGCATGCGTGGTTGGCAATCGCAGCATATATGTTGCTTTGTACGGTACCGATATGTGAAAATATAGAGAGTCCCAAGTAATAGGCTAATTTGCAATCACGTATGAAACATTTGATGATCGATCTCGTTCACGAACACATTTATTTACACTCGTTACGTATTCGTAGTTTTGTGACATTTTTTACGATTTTTTGTACAAATATTTATCTCTTTCATTCGTTTATCATTTTTATATTCGTTTTCGATTAGATCGAGAAAATTTTTGTCATATATATATATGTGTATACACACACACATATATCTCTTTGTTTTATTTTTATTTTTATTTCTGTCCTAAATAACGTGAGTAACACAATGACAACTCGCATATAAATATATATATATATATATATATATATATATATATATATATATAAATATTTCTTTCTATCTTTCTCTGTTGTGTTGAAATGATGTTTCCTACGTCTCTCTCTCTCTCTCTCTCTCTCTCTCTCTCTCTGTCTCTCTCTTTCTCTTTCTCTGCATGCATGGATGGCAATCGCAGCATATATGTTGCTTTGCACGGTACTAATATGTGAAAATATAGAGAGCCCCTAGTAATAGGCTAATTTGCAATCACGGATGAAACATTTGATGATCGATCTCGTTCACGAACATATTTATTTACACACGTTACGTATTCGTAGTTTGTGACATTATTTACGATTTTTTGTACAAATATTTATCTCTTTCATTCGTTTATCATTATTATATTCGTTTTCGATTAGATCGAGAAAATTTCTGTCATATATATATATGTGTGTACACACACACATATATCTCTTTGTTTTATTTTTATTTTTATTTCTGTCCGAAGTAACGTGAGTTACACAATGACAACACGCATATAAATATATATGTATATATATATATATATATATATATATATATATATATATATATATATATTTCTTTCTATCTTTCTCTGGTGTGTTGAAATGATGTTTCCTAGGTCTCTCTCTCTCTCTCTCTCTCACTCTCTCTCTCTCTCTCTCTCTCTCTCTCTCACTCTCTCTCTTTCTCTTTCCCTGCATGCGTGGTTGGCAATCGTAGCATATGTGTTGCTTTGTACGGTACCAATATGTGAAAATATAGAGAGCCCCTAGTAATAGGCTAATTTGCAATCACGTAAGGAACAATCGATTATCGACCTCGTTCACGAATATATTAATTTACACTCGTTACGTATTCGTAGTTTTGTGACATTATTTACGATTTTTTATACAAATATTTAACTCTTTCATTCGTTTATTTTTTGTATCTTCCTTTTCGATTAGATCGAGAAAATTTTTGTCATATATATATATATATATGTGTATACACACACACATATATCTCTTTGTTTTATTTTATTTTTATTTCTGTCCGAAGTAACGTGAGTTACACAATGACAACTCGCATATAAATATATATATATATATATATATATATATATATATATAAATATTTCTTTCTATCTATCTCTGTTGTGTTTAAATGATGTTTCCTACGTCTCTCTCTCTCTCTCTCTCTCTCTCTCTCTCTCTATCTATCTCTCTCTCTTTCTCTTTCTTTGCATGCGTGGTTGGCAATCGCAGCATATATGTTGCTTTGTACGGTACCGATATGTGAAAATATAGAGAGTCCCAAGTAATAGGCTAATTTGCAATCACGTATGAAACATTTGATGATCGATCTCGTTCACGAACACATTTATTTACACTCGTTACGTATTCGTAGTTTTGTGACATTTTTTACGATTTTTTGTACAAATATTTATCTCTTTCATTCGTTTATCATTTTTATATTCGTTTTCGATTAGATCGAGAAAATTTTTGTCATATATATATATGTGTGTACACACACACATATATCTCTTTGTTTTATTTTTATTTTTATTTCTGTCCGAAGTAACGTGAGTTACACAATGACAACACGCATATAAATATATATGTATATATATATATATATATATATATATATATATATATATATATATATATACATATATATTTCTTTCTATCTTTCTCTGGTGTGTTGAAATGATGTTTCCTAGGTCTCTCTCTCTCTCTCTCTCACTCTCTCTCTCTCTCTCTCTCTCTCTCTCACTCTCTCTCTTTCTCTTTCCCTGCATGCGTGGTTGGCAATCGTAGCATATGTGTTGCTTTGTACGGCACCAATATGTGAAAATATAGAGAGCCCCTAGTAATAGGCTAATTTGCAATCACGTAAGGAACAATCGATTATCGACCTCGTTCACGAATATATTAATTTACACTCGTTACGTATTCGTAGTTTTGTGACATTATTTACGATTTTTTATACAAATATTTAACTCTTTCATTCGTTTATTTTTTGTATCTTCCTTTTCGATTAGATCGAGAAAATTTTTGTCATATATATATATATATATGTGTATACACACACACATATATCTCTTTGTTTTATTTTATTTTTATTTCTGTCCGAAGTAACGTGAGTTACACAATGACAACTCGCATATAAATATATATATATATATAAATATTTCTTTCTATCTTTCTCTGTTGTGTTGAAGTGATGTTTCCTACGTCTCTCTCTCTCTATCTCTCTCTATCTCTCTCTCTCTCTTTCTCTCTCTCTCTCTCTCTCTCTCTCTCTCTCTCTCTCTCTTTCTCTTTCTCTGCATGCTTGGTTGGCAATCGTAGCATATGTGTTGCTTTGTACCGTACCGATATGTGAAAATATAGAGAGCCCCTAGTAATAGGCTAATTTGCAAACAATAATGAAACAATCGATTATCGATCTCGTTCACGAATATATTTATTTATACTCGTTACGTATTCGTAGTTTTGTGACATTATTTACGATTTTTTATACAAATATTTCTCTCATTCATTCGTTTATTTTTTTATCTTCGTTTTCGATTAGATCGAGAAAATTTTTGTCATATATATATATGTGTATAAACACACACATGTATCTCTTTGTTTAATTTTTATTTTTATTTCTGTCCGAAGTAACGTGAGTAACACAATGACAACTCGCATATAAATATATATATATATATATATATATATATATATATATATATATTTCTTCCTATCTTTCTCTGTTGAGTTGAAATGATGTTTCCTACGTCTCTCTCTCTCTCTCACTCTCTCTCTTTCTCTTTCCCTGCATGCGTGGTTGGCAATCGCAGCATATATGTTGCTTTGTACGGTACCGATATGTGAAAATATAGAGAGTCCCAAGTAATAGGCTAATTTGCAATCACGTATGAAACATTTGATGATCGATCTCGTTCACGAACACATTTATTTACACTCGTTACGTATTCGTAGTTTTGTGACATTTTTTACGATTTTTTGTACAAATATTTATCTCTTTCATTCGTTTATCATTTTTATATTCGTTTTCGATTAGATCGAGAAAATTTTTGTCATATATATATATGTGTATACACACACACATATATCTCTTTGTTTTATTTTTATTTTTATTTCTGTCCTAAATAACGTGAGTAACACAATGACAACTCGCATATAAATATATATATATATATATATATATATATATATATATATATATAAATATTTCTTTCTATCTTTCTCTGTTGTGTTGAAATTATGTTTCCTACGTCTCTCTCTCTCTCTCTCTCTCTCTCTCTCTCTATCTATCTCTCTCTCTTTCTCTTTCTCTGCATGCGTGGTTGGCAATCGCAGCATATATGTTGCTTTGTACGGTACCGATATGTGAAAATATAGAGAGTCCCAAGTAATAGGCTAATTTGCAATCACGTATGAAACATTTGATGATCGATCTCGTTCACGAACACATTTATTTACACTCGTTACGTATTCGTAGTTTTGTGACATTTTTTACGATTTTTTGTACAAATATTTATCTCTTTCATTCGTTTATCATTTTTATATTCGTTTTCGATTAGATCGAGAAAATTTTTGTCATATATATATATGTGTATACACACACACATATATCTCTTTGTTTTATTTTTATTTTTATTTCTGTCCTAAATAACGTGAGTAACACAATGACAACTCGCATATAAATATATATATATATATATATATATATATATATAAATATTTCTTTCTATCTTTCTCTGTTGTGTTGAAATGATGTTTCCTACGTCTCTCTCTCTCTCTCTCTCTCTCTCTCTCTCTGTCTCTCTCTTTCTCTTTCTCTGCATGCATGGATGGCAATCGCAGCATATATGTTGCTTTGCACGGTACCAATATGTGAAAATATAGAGAGCCCCTAGTAATAGGCTAATTTGCAATCACGGATGAAACATTTGATGATCGATCTCGTTCACCAACATATTTATTTACACTCGTTACGTATTCGTAGTTTGTGACATTATTTACGATTTTTTGTACAAATATTTATCTCTTTCATTCGTTTATCATTATTATATTCGTTTTCGATTAGATCGAGAAAATTTCTGTCATATATATATATGTGTGTACACACACACATATATCTCTTTGTTTTATTTTTATTTTTATTTCTGTCCGAAGTAACGTGAGTTACACAATGACAACACGCATATAAATATATATGTATATATATATATATATATATATATATATATATATTTCTTCCTATCTTTCTCTGGTGTGTTGAAATGATGTTTCCTAGGTCTCTCTCTCTCTCTCTCTCTCACTCTCTCTCTCTCTCTCTCTCTCTCTCTCTCTCTCACTCTCTCTCTTTCTCTTTCCCTGCATGCGTGGTTGGCAATCGCAGCATATATGTTGCTTTGTACGGTACCGATATGTGAAAATATAGAGAGTCCCAAGTAATAGGCTAATTTGCAATCACGTATGAAACATTTGATGATCGATCTCGTTCACGAACACATTTATTTACACTCGTTACGTATTCGTAGTTTTGTGACATTTTTTACGATTTTTTGTACAAATATTTATCTCTTTCATTCGTTTATCATTTTTATATTCGTTTTCGATTAGATCGAGAAAATTTTTGTCATATATATATATGTGTATACACACACACATATATCTCTTTGTTTTATTTTTATTTTTATTTCTGTCCTAAATAACGTGAGTAACACAATGACAACTCGCATATAAATATATATATATATATATATATATATATATATATATATATATATATAAATATTTCTTTCTATCTTTCTCTGTTGTGTTGAAATGATGTTTCCTACGTCTCTCTCTCTCTCTCTCTCTCTCTCTCTCTCTATCTATCTCTCTCTCTTTCTCTTTCTCTGCATGCGTGGTTGGCAATCGCAGCATATATGTTGCTTTGTACGGTACCGATATGTGAAAATATAGAGAGTCCCAAGTAATAGGCTAATTTGCAATCACGTATGAAACATTTGATGATCGATCTCGTTCACGAACACATTTATTTACACTCGTTACGTATTCGTAGTTTTGTGACATTTTTTACGATTTTTTGTACAAATATTTATCTCTTTCATTCGTTTATCATTTTTATATTCGTTTTCGATTAGATCGAGAAAATTTTTGTCATATATATATATGTGTATACACACACACATATATCTCTTTGTTTTATTTTTATTTTTATTTCTGTCCTAAATAACGTGAGTAACACAATGACAACTCGCATATAAATATATATATATATATATATATATATATATATAAATATTTCTTTCTATCTTTCTCTGTTGTGTTGAAATGATGTTTCCTACGTCTCTCTCTCTCTCTCTCTCTCTCTCTCTCTCTGTCTCTCTCTTTCTCTTTCTCTGCATGCATGGATGGCAATCGCAGCATATATGTTGCTTTGCACGGTACCAATATGTGAAAATATAGAGAGCCCCTAGTAATAGGCTAATTTGCAATCACGGATGAAACATTTGATGATCGATCTCGTTCACGAACATATTTATTTACACTCGTTACGTATTCGTAGTTTGTGACATTATTTACGATTTTTTGTACAAATATTTATCTCTTTCATTCGTTTATCATTATTATATTCGTTTTCGATTAGATCGAGAAAATTTCTGTCATATATATATATGTGTGTACACACACACATATATCTCTTTGTTTTATTTTTATTTTTATTTCTGTCCGAAGTAAAGTGAGTTACACAATGACAACACGCATATAAATATATATGTATATATATATATATATATATATATATATATATATATATATTTCTTTCTATCTTTCTCTGGTGTGTTGAAATGATGTTTCCTAGGTCTCTCTCTCTCTCTCTCTCTCACTCTCTCTCTCTCTCTCTCTCTCTCTCTCTCACTCTCTCTCTTTCTCTTTCCCTGCATGCGTGGTTGGCAATCGTAGCATATGTGTTGCTTTGTACGGTACCAATATGTGAAAATATAGAGAGCCCCTAGTAATAGGCTAATTTGCAATCACGTATGAAACATTTGATGATCGATCTCGTTCACGAACACATTTATTTACACTCGTTACGTATTCGTAGTTTTGTGACATTTTTTACGATTTTTTGTACAAATATTTATCTCTTTCATTCGTTTATCATTTTATATTCGTTTTCGATTAGATCGAGAAAATTTTTGTCATATATATATATGTGTATACACACACACATATATCTCTTTGTTTTATTTTTATTTTCATTTCTGTCCGAAGTAACGTGAGTAACACAATGACAACTCGCATATAAATATATATATATATATATATATATATATAAATATTTCTTTCTATCTTTCTCTGTTGTGTTGAAATGATGTTTCCTACGTCTCTCTCTCTCTCTCTCTCTCTCTCTCTCTGTCTCTCTCTTTCTCTTTCTCTGCATGCATGGATGGCAATCGCAGCATATATGTTGCTTTGCACGGTACCAATATGTGAAAATATAGAGAGCCCCTAGTAATAGGCTAATTTGCAATCACGGATGAAACATTTGATGATCGATCTCGTTCACGAACATATTTATTTACACTCGTTACGTATTCGTAGTTTGTGACATTATTTACGATTTTTTGTACAAATATTTATCTCTTTCATTCGTTTATCATTATTATATTCGTTTTCGATTAGATCGAGAAAATTTCTGTCATATATATATATGTGTGTACACACACACATATATCTCTTTGTTTTATTTTTATTTTTATTTTTGTCCTAAGTAACGTGAGTTACACAATGACAACACGCATATAAATATATATGTATATATATATATATATATATATATATATATATATTTCTTTCTATCTTTCTCTGGTGTGTTGAAATGATGTTTCCTAGGTCTCTCTCTCTCTCTCTCTCACTCTCTCTCTCTCTCTCTCTCTCTCTCTCACTCTCTCTCTCTCTCTCTCTCTCTCTCACTCTCTCTCTTTCTCTTTCCCTGCATGCGTGGTTGGCAATCGTAGCATATGTGTTGCTTTGTACGGTACCAATATGTGAAAATATAGAGAGCCCCTAGTAATAGGCTAATTTGCAATCACGTAAGGAACAATCGATTATCGACCTCGTTCACGAATATATTAATTTACACTCGTTACGTATTCGTAGTTTTGTGACATTATTTACGATTTTTTATACAAATATTTAACTCTTTCATTCGTTTATTTTTTGTATCTTCCTTTTCGATTAGATCGAGAAAATTTTTGTCATATATATATATATATATGTGTATACACACACACATATATCTCTTTGTTTTATTTTATTTTTATTTCTGTCCGAAGTAACGTGAGTTACACAATGACAACTCGCATATAAATATATATATATATATATATATATATATATATATATATAAATATTTCTTTCTATCTATCTCTGTTGTGTTTAAATGATGTTTCCTACGTCTCTCTCTCTCTCTCTCTCTCTCTCTCTCTCTCTATCTATCTCTCTCTCTTTCTCTTTCTCTGCATGCGTGGTTGGCAATCGCAGCATATATGTTGCTTTGTACGGTACCGATATGTGAAAATATAGAGAGTCCCAAGTAATAGGCTAATTTGCAATCACGTATGAAACATTTGATGATCGATCTCGTTCACGAACACATTTATTTACACTCGTTACGTATTCGTAGTTTTGTGACATTTTTTACGATTTTTTGTACAAATATTTATCTCTTTCATTCGTTTATCATTTTTATATTCGTTTTCGATTAGATCGAGAAAATTTTTGTCATATATATATATGTGTATACACACACACATATATCTCTTTGTTTTATTTTTATTTTTATTTCTGTCCTAAATAACGTGAGTAACACAATGACAACTCGCATATAAATATATATATATATATATATATATATATATATATATATAAATATTTCTTTCTATCTTTCTCTGTTGTGTTGAAATGATGTTTCCTACGTCTCTCTCTCTCTCTCTCTCTCTCTCTCTGTCTCTCTCTTTCTCTTTCTCTGCATGCATGGATGGCAATCGCAGCATATATGTTGCTTTGCACGGTACCAATATGTGAAAATATAGAGAGCCCCTAGTAATAGGCTAATTTGCAATCACGGATGAAACATTTGATGATCGATCTCGTTCACGAACATATTTATTTACACTCGTTACGTATTCGTAGTTTGTGACATTATTTACGATTTTTTGTACAAATATTTATCTCTTTCATTCGTTTATCATTATTATATTCGTTTTCGATTAGATCGAGAAAATTTCTGTCATATATATATATGTGTGTACACACACACATATATCTCTTTGTTTTATTTTTATTTTTATTTCTGTCCGAAGTAACGTGAGTTACACAATGACAACACGCATATAAATATATATGTATATATATATATATATATATATATATATATATATATTTCTTTCTATCTTTCTCTGGTGTGTTGAAATGATGTTTCCTAGGTCTCTCTCTCTCTCTCTCTCTCACTCTCTCTCTCTCTCTCTCTCTCTCTCACTATCTCTCTTTCTCTTTCCCTGCATGCGTGGGTGGCAATCGTAGCATATGTGTTGCTTTGTACGGTACCAATATGTGAAAATATAGAGAGCCCCTATTAATAGGCTAATTTGCAATCACGTAAGGAACAATCGATTATCGACCTCGTTCACGAATATATTAATTTACACTCGTTACGTATTCGTAGTTTTGTGACATTATTTACGATTTTTTATACAAATATTTAACTCTTTCATTCGTTTATTTTTTGTATCTTCCTTTTCGATTAGATCGAGAAAATTTTTGTCATATATATATATATATGTGTATACACACACACATATATCTCTTTGTTTTATTTTATTTTTATTTCTGTCCGAAGTAACGTGAGTTACACAATGACAACTCGCATATAAATATATATATATATATATATATATATATATATATATATATATATATATATAAATATTTCTTTCTATCTATCTCTGTTGTGTTGAAATGATGTTTCCTACGTCTCTCTCTCTCTCTCTCTCTCTCTCTATCTCTTTCTCTGCATGCATGGATGGCAATCGCAGCATATATGTTGCTTTGTACGGTACCAATATGTGAAAATATAGAGAGCCCCTAGTAATAGGCTAATTTGCAATCACGGATGAAACATTTGATGATCGATCTCGTTCACGAACATATTTATTTACACTCGTTACGTATTCGTAGTTTGTGACATTATTTACGATTTTTTGTACAAATATTTATCTCTTTCATTCGTTTATCATTATTATATTCGTTTTCGATTAGATCGAGAAAATTTCTGTCATATATATATATGTGTGTACACACACACATATATCTCTTTGTTTTATTTTTATTTTTATTTCTGTCCGAAGTAACGTGAGTTACACAATGACAACACGCATATAAATATATATGTATATATATATATATATATATATATATATATATATATTTCTTTCTATCTTTCTCTGGTGTGTTGAAATGATGTTTCCTAGGTCTCTCTCTCTCTCTCTCTCTCTCTCACTCTCTCTCTCTCTCTCTCTCTCTCACTCTCTCTCTTTCTCTTTCCCTGCATGCGTGGGTGGCAATCGTAGCATATGTGTTGCTTTGTACGGTACCAATATGTGAAAATATAGAGAGCCCCTAGTAATAGGCTAATTTGCAATCACGTAAGGAACAATCGATTATCGACCTCGTTCACGAATATATTAATTTACACTCGTTACGTATTCGTAGTTTTGTGACATTATTTACGATTTTTTATACAAATATTTAACTCTTTCATTCGTTTATTTTTTGTATCTTCCTTTTCGATTAGATCGAGAAAATTTTTGTCATATATATATATATATATATGTGTATACACACACACATATATCTCTTTGTTTTATTTTATTTTTATTTCTGTCCGAAGTAACGTGAGTTACACAATGACAACTCGCATATAAATATATATATATATATATATATATAAATATTTCTTTCTATCTATCTCTGTTGTGTTTAAATGATGTTTCCTACGTCTCTCTCTCTCTCTCTCTCTCTCTCTCTCTATCTATCTCTCTCTCTTTCTCTTTCTCTGCATGCGTGGTTGGCAATCGCAGCATATATGTTGCTTTGTACGGTACCGATATGTGAAAATATAGAGAGTCCCAAGTAATAGGCTAATTTGCAATCACGGATGAAACATTTGATGATCGATCTCGTTCACGAACATATTTATTTACACTCGTTACGTATTCGTAGTTTGTGACATTATTTACGATTTTTTGTACAAATATTTATCTCTTTCATTCGTTTATCATTATTATATTCGTTTTCGTTTAGATCGGGAAAATTTTTGTCATATATATATATGTGTGTACACACACACATATATCTCTTTGTTTTATTTTTATTTTTATTTCTGTCCGAAGTAACGTGAGTTACACAATGACAATACGCATATAAATATATATGTATATATATATATATATATATATATATATATATATATATATATATAAATATATATATTTCTTTCTATCTTTCTCTGGTGTGTTGAAATGATGTTTCCTAGGTCTCTCTCTCTCTCTCTCTCACTCTCTCTCTCTCTCTCTCTCTCTCACTCTCCCTCTTTCTCTTTCCCTGCATGCGTGGTTGGCAATCGTAGCATATGTGTTGCTTTGTACGGTACCAATATGTGAAAATATAGAGAGCCCCTAGTAATAGGCTAATTTGCAATCACGTATGAAACATTTGATGATCGATCTCGTTCACGAATATATTAATTTACACTCGTTACGTATTCGTAGTTTTGTGACATTATTTACGATTTTTTATACAAATATTTAACTCTTTCATTCGTTTATTTTTTGTATCTTCCTTTTCGATTAGATCGAGAAAATTTTAGTCATATATATATATATATATATATATGTGTATACACACACACATATATCTCTTTGTTTTATTTTATTTTTATTTCTGTCCGAAGTAACGTGAGTTACACAATGACAACTCGCATATAAATATATATATATATATAAATATTTCTTTCTATCTTTCTCTGTTGTGTTGAAGTGATGTTTCCTACGTCTCTCTCTCTCTATCTCTCTCTATCTCTCTCTCTCTCTTTCTCTCTCCCTCTCTCTCTCTCTCTCTCTCTCTCTTTCTCTTTCTCTGCATGCTTGGTTGGCAATCGTAGCATATGTGTTGCTTTGTACCGTACCGATATGTGAAAATATAGAGAGCCCCTAGTAATAGGCTAATTTGCAATCAATAATGAAACAATCGATTATCGATCTCGTTCACGAATATATTTATTTACACTCGTTACGTATTCGTAGTTTTGTGACATTATTTACGATTTTTTATACAAATATTTCTCTCATTCATTCGTTTATTTTTTTATCTTCGTTTTCGATTAGATCGAGAAAATTTTTGTCATATATATATATGTGTATAAACACACACATGTATCTCTTTGTTTAATTTTTATTTTTATTTCTGTCCGAAGTAACGTGAGTAACACAATGACAACTCGCATATAAATATATATATATATATATATATATATATATATTTCTTCCTATCTTTCTCTGTTGAGTTGAAATGATGTTTCCTACGTCTCTCTCTCTCTCTCACTCTCTCTCTTTCTCTTTCTCTGCATGCGTGGTTGGCAATCGTAGCATATGTGTTGCTTTGTACGGTACCGATATGTGAAAATATAGAGAGCCCCTAGTAATAGGCTAATTTGCAATCACGTAAGGAACAAACGATTATCGACCTCGTTCACGAATATATTAATTTACACTCGTTACGTATTCGTAGTTTTGTGACATTATTTACGATTTTTTATACAAATATTTAACTCTTTCATTCGTTTATTTTTTGTATCTTCCTTTTCGATTAGATCGAGAAAATTTTTGTCATATATATATATATATGTGTATACACACACACATATATCTCTTTGTTTTATTTTATTTTTATTTCTGTCCGAAGTAACGTGAGTTACACAATGACAACTCGCATATAAATATATATATATATATATATATATATATATATATATATATATAAATATTTCTTTCTATCTTTCTCTGTTGTGTTGAAATGATGTTTCCTACGTCTCTCTCTCTCTCTCTCTCTCTCTCTCTCTCTCTCTATCTATCTCTCTCTCTTTCTCTTTCTCTGCATGCGTGGTTGGCAATCGCAGCATATATGTTGCTTTGTACGGTACCGATATGTGAAAATATAGAGAGTCCCAAGTTATAGGCTAATTTGCAATCACGTATGAAACATTTGATGATCGATCTCGTTCACGAACATATTTATTTACACTCGTTACGTATTCGTAGTTTTGTGACATTTTTTACGATTTTTTGTACAAATATTTATCTCTATCATTCGTTTATCATTTTTATATTCGTTTTCGATTAGATCGAGAAAATTTTTGTCATATATATATATGTGTATACACACACACATATATCTCTTTGTTTTATTTTTATTTTTATTTCTGTCCGAAGTAACGTGAGTAACACAATGACAACTCGGATATAAATATATATATATATATATATATATATATATATATATATATAAATATTTCTTTCTATCTATCTCTGTTGTGTTTAAATGATCTTTCCTACGTCTCTCTCTCTCTCTCTCTCTCTCTCTCTCTCTCCGTCTCTCTCTCTCTCTCTATCTCTCTCTCTTTCTCTTTCTCTGCATGCGTTGATGGCAATCGGAGCATATATGTTGCTTTGTACGGTACCGATATGTGAAAATATAGAGAGCCCCTAGTAATAGGCTAATTTGCAATCACGTATGAAACATTTGATGATCGATCTCGTTCACGAACATATTTATTTACACTCGTTACGTATTCGTAGTTTGTGACATTATTTACGATTTTTTGTACAAATATTTATCTCTTTCATTCGTTTATCATTATTATATTCGTTTTCGATTAGATCGAGAAAATTTTTGTCATATATATATATGTGTGTACACACACACATATATCTCTTTGTTTTATTTTTATTTTTATTTCTGTCCGAAGTAACGTGAGTAACACAATGACAACTCGAATATAAATATATATATATATATATTTCTTTCTATCTTTCTCTGGTGTGTTGAAATGATGTTTCCTAGGTCTCTCTCTCTCTCTCTCTCTCACTCTCTCTCTCTCTCTCTCTCTCTCTCTCTCTCTCTATCTCTTTCTCTGCATGCATGGATGGCAATCGCAGCATATATGTTGCTTTGTACGGTACCAATATGTGAAAATATAGAGAGCCCCTAGTAATAGGCTAATTTGCAATCACGGATGAAACATTTGATGATCGATCTCGTTCACGAACATATTTATTTACACTCGTTACGTATTCGTAGTTTGTGACATTATTTACGATTTTTTGTACAAATATTTATCTCTTTCATTCGTTTATCATTATTATATTCGTTTTCGATTAGATCGAGAAAATTTTTGTCATATATATATATGTGTATACACACACACATATATCTCTTTGTTTTATTTTTATTTTTATTTCTGTCCGAAGTAACGTGAGTAACACAATGACAACTCGCATATAAATATATATATATATATATATATATATATATATATATATATAAATATTTCTTTCTATCTTTCTCTGTTGTGTTGAAATGATGTTTCCTACGTCTCTCTCTCTCTCTCTCTCTCTCTCTCTCTCTCTCTCTCTGTCTCTCTCTTTCTCTTTCTCTGCATGCATTGATGGCAATCGCAGCATATATGTTGCTTTGTACGGTACCAATATGTGAAAATATAGAGAGCCCCTAGTAATAGGCTAATTTGCAATCACGGATGAAACATTTGATGATCGATCTCGTTCACGAACATATTTATTTACACTCGTTACGTATTCGTAGTTTGTGACATTATTTACGATTTTTTGTACAAATATTTATCTCTTTCATTCGTTTATCATTATTATATTCGTTTTCGATTAGATCGAGAAAATTTTTGTCATATATATATATGTGTGTACACACACACATATATCTCTTTGTTTTATTTTTATTTTTATTTCTGTCCGAAGTAACGTGAGTAACACAATGACAACTCGAATATAAATATATATATATATATATATATATATATATATAAATATTTCTTTCTATCTATCTCTGTTGTGTTTAAATGATGTTTCCTACGTCTCTCTCTCTCTCTCTCTCTCTCTCTCTCTCTATCTATCTCTCTCTCTTTCTCTTTCTCTGCATGCGTGGTTGGCAATCGCAGCATATATGTTGCTTTGTACGGTACCGATATGTGAAAATATAGAGAGTCCCAAGTTATAGGCTAATTTGCAATCACGTATGAAACATTTGATGATCGATCTCGTTCACGAACATATTTATTTACACTCGTTACGTATTCGTAGTTTTGTGACATTTTTTACGATTTTTTGTACAAATATTTATCTCTATCATTCGTTTATCATTTTTATATTCGTTTTCGATTAGATCGAGAAAATTTTTGTCATATATATATATGTGTATACACACACACATATATCTCTTTGTTTTATTTTTATTTTTATTTCTGTCCGAAGTAACGTGAGTAACACAATGACAACTCGCATATAAATATATATATATATATATAAATATTTCTTTCTATCTATCTCTGTTGTGTTTAAATGATCTTTCCTACGTCTCTCTCTCTCTCTCTCTCTCTCTCTCTCTCTCTCTCTCTCTCTCTCTCTATCTCTCTCTCTTTCTCTTTCTCTGCATGCGTTGATGGCAATCGGAGCATATATGTTGCTTTGTACGGTACCAATATGTGAAAATATAGAGAGCCCCTAGTAATAGGCTAATTTGCAATCACGTAAGGAACAATCGATTATCGACCTCGTTCACGAATATATTAATTTACACTCGTTACGTATTCGTAGTTTTGTGACATTATTTACGATTTTTTGTACAAATATTTATCTCTTTCATTCGTTTATCATTATTATATTCGTTTTCGATTAGATCGAGAAAATTTTTGTCATATATATATATGTGTATACACACACACATATATCTCTTTGTTTTATTTTTATTTTTATTTCTGTCCGAAGTAACGTGAGTAACACAATGACAACCTGCATATAAATATATATATATATATATAAATATTTCTTTCTATCTATCTCTGTTGTGTTTAAATGATCTTTCCTACGTCTCTCTCTCTCTCTCTCTCTCTCTCTCTCTCTCTCTGTCTCTCTCTCTCTCTCTATCTCTCTCTCTTTCTCTTTCTCTGCATGCGTTGATGGCAATCGGAGCATATATGTTGCTTTGTACGGTACCAATATGTGAAAATATAGAGAGCCCCTAGTAATAGGCTAATTTGCAATCACGTAAGGAACAATCGATTATCGACCTCGTTCACGAATATATTAATTTACACTCGTTACGTATTCGTAGTTTTGTGACATTATTTACGATTTTTTGTACAAATATTTATCTCTTTCATTCGTTTATCATTATTATATTCGTTTTCGATTAGATCGAGAAAATTTTTGTCATATATATATATGTGTATACACACACACATATATCTCTTTGTTTTATTTTTATTTTTATTTCTGTCCGAAGTAACGTGAGTAACACAATGACAACTCGCATATAAATATATATATATATATATATATATATATATATATATAAATATTTCTTTCTATCTTTCTCTGTTGTGTTGAAATGATGTTTCCTACGTCTCTCTCTCTCTCTCTCTCTCTCTCTCTCTCTCTCTCTCTCTGTCTCTCTCTTTCTCTTTCTCTGCATGCATGGATGGCAATCGCAGCATATATGTTGCTTTGTACGGTACCAATATGTGAAAATATAGAGAGCCCCTAGTAATAGGCTAATTTGCAATCACGGATGAAACATTTGATGATCGATCTCGGTCACGAACATATTTATTTACACTCGTTACGTATTCGTAGTTTGTGACATTATTTACGATTTTTTGTACAAATATTAATCTCTTTCATTCGTTTATCATTATTATATTCGTTTTCGATTAGATCGAGAAAATTTTTGTCATATATATATATGTGTGTACACACACACATATATCTCTTTGTTTTATTTTTATTTTTATTTCTGTCCGAAGTAACGTGAGTAACACAATGACAACTCGAATATTAATATATATATATATACATATATATATATATATATATATATATATATATAAATATTTCTTTCTATCTATCTCTGTTGTGTTTAAATGATGTTTCCTACGTCTCTCTCTCTCTCTCTCTCTCTCTCTCTCTCTCTATCTATCTCTCTCTCTTTCTCTTTCTCTGCATGCGTGGTTGGCAATCGCAGCATATATGTTGCTTTGTACGGTACCGATATGTGAAAATATAGAGAGTCCCAAGTTATAGGCTAATTTGCAATCACGTATGAAACATTTGATGATCGATCTCGTTCACGAACATATTTATATACACTCGTTACGTATTCGTAGTTTTGTGACATTTTTTACGATTTTTTGTACAAATATTTATCTCTATCATTCGTTTATCATTTTTATATTCGTTTTCGATTAGATCGAGAAAATTTTTGTCATATATATATATGTGTATACACACACACATATATCTCTTTGTTTTATTTTTATTTTTATTAATGTCCGAAGTAACGTGAGTAACACAATGACAACTCGCATATAAATATATATATATATATATATATAAATATTTCTTTCTATCTATCTCTGTTGTGTTTAAATGATCTTTCCTACGTCTCTCTCTCTCTCTCTCTCTCTCTCTCTCTCTCTCTCTCTGTCTCTCTCTCTCTCTCTATCTCTCTCTTTCTCTTTCTCTGCATGCGTTGATGGCAATCGGAGCATATATGTTGCTTTGTACGGTACCAATATGTGAAAATATAGAGAGCCCCTAGAAATAGGCTAATTTGCAATCACGTAAGGAACAATCGATTATCGACCTCGTTCACGAATATATTAATTTACACTCGTTACGTATTCGTAGTTTTGTGACATTATTTACGATTTTTTGTACAAATATTTATCTCTTTCATTCGTTTATCATTATTATATTCGTTTTCGATTAGATCGAGAAAATTTTTGTCATATATATATATGTGTATACACACCCACATATATCTCTTTGTTTTATTTTTATTTTTATTTCTGTCCGAAGTAACGTGAGTAACACAATGACAACTCGCATATAAATATATATATATATATATATATATATATATATATATAAATATTTCTTTCTATCTTTCTCTGTTGTGTTGAAATGATGTTTCCTACGTCTCTCTCTCTCTCTCTCTCTCTCTCTCTCTCTCTCTCTCTCTGTCTCTCTCTTTCTCTTTCTCTGCATGCATTGATGGCAATCGCAGCATATATGTTGCTTTGTACGGTACCAATATGTGAAAATATAGAGAGCCCCTAGTAATAGGCTAATTTGCAATCACGGATGAAACATTTGATGATCGATCTCGGTCACGAACATATTTATTTACACTCGTTACGTATTCGTAGTTTGTGACATTATTTACGATTTTTTGTACAAATATTTATCTCTTTCATTCGTTTATCATTATTATATTCGTTTTCGATTAGATCGAGAAAATTTTTGTCATATATATATATGTGTGTACACACACACATATATCTCTTTGTTTTATTTTTATTTTTATTTCTGTCCGAAGTAACGTGAGTAACACAATGACAACTCGAATATAAATATATATATATATATATATATATATATATATATAAATATTTCTTTCTATCTATCTCTGTTGTGTTTAAATGATGTTTCCTACGTCTCTCTCTCTCTCTCTCTCTCTCTCTCTCTCTCTATCTATCTCTCTCTCTTTCTCTTTCTCTGCATGCGTGGTTGGCAATCGCAGCATATATGTTGCTTTGTACGGTACCGATATGTGAAAATATAGAGAGTCCCAAGTTATAGGCTAATTTGCAATCACGTATGAAACATTTGATGATCGATCTCGTTCACGAACATATTTATTTACTCTCGTTACGTATTCGTAGTTTTGTGACATTTTTTACGATTTTTTGTACAAATATTTATCTCTATCATTCGTTTATCATTTTTATATTCGTTTTCGATTAGATCGAGAAAATTTTTGTCATATATATATATGTGTATACACACACACATATATCTCTTTGTTTTATTTTTATTTTTATTTCTGTCCGAAGTAACGTGAGTAACACAATGACAACTCGCATATAAATATATATATATATATATATATATATATATATATATATATATAAATATTTCTTTCTATCTATCTCTGTTGTGTTTAAATGATGTTTCCTACGTCTCTCTCTCTCTCTCTCTCTCTCTCTCTCTATCTATCTCTCTCTCTTTCTCTTTCTCTGCATGCGTGGTTGGCAATCGCAGCATATATGTTGCTTTGTACGGTACCGATATGTGAAAATATAGAGAGTCCCAAGTTATAGGCTAATTTGCAATCACGTATGAAACATTTGATGATCGATCTCGTTCACGAACATATTTATATACACTCGTTACGTATTCGTAGTTTTGTGACATTTTTTACGATTTTTTGTACAAATATTTATCTCTATCATTCGTTTATCATTTTTATATTCGTTTTCGATTAGATCGAGAAAATTTTTGTCATATATATATATGTGTATACACACACACATATATCTCTTTGTTTTATTTTTATTTTTATTTCTGTCCGAAGTAACGTGAGTAACACAATGACAACTCTCATATAAATATATATATATATATATATATATATATAAATATTTCTTTCTATCTATCTCTGTTGTGTTTAAATGATCTTTCCTACGTCTCTCTCTCTCTCTCTCTCTCTCTCTCTCTCTCTCTCTCTCTGTCTCTCTCTCTCTCTCTACCTCTCTCTCTTTCTCTTTCTCTGCATGCGTTGATGGCAATCGGAGCATATATGTTGCTTTGTACGGTACCAATATGTGAAAATATAGAGAGCCCCTAGTAATAGGCTAATTTGCAATCACGTAAGGAACAATCGATTATCGACCTCGTTCACGAATATTTTAATTTACACTCGTTACGTATTCGTAGTTTTGTGACATTATTTACGATTTTTTGTACAAATATTTATCTCTTTCATTCGTTTATCATTATTATATTCGTTTTCGATTAGATCGAGAAAATTTTTGTCATATATATATATGTGTATACACACACACATATATCTCTTTGTTTTATTTTTATTTTTATTTCTGTCCGAAGTAACGTGAGTAACACAATGACAACTCGCATATAAATATATATATATATATATATATATATATATATATAAATATTTCTTTCTATCTTTCTCTGTTGTGTTGAAATGATGTTTCCTACGTCTCTCTCTCTCACTCTCTCTCTCTCTCTCTCTCTCTCTCTCTGTCTCTCTCTTTCTCTTTCTCTGCATGCATTGATGGCAATCGCAGCATATATGTTGCTTTGTACGGTACCAATATGTGAAAATATAGAGAGCCCCTAGTAATAGGCTAATTTGCAATCACGGATGAAACATTTGAAGATCGATCTCGTTCACGAACATATTTATTTACACTCGTTACGTATTCGTAGTTTGTGACATTATTTACGATTTTTTGTACAAATATTTATCTCTTTCATTCGTTTATCATTATTATATTCGTTTTCGATTAGATCGAGAAAATTTTTGTCATATATATATATGTGTGTACACACACACATATATCTCTTTGTTTTATTTTTATTTTTATTTCTGTCCGAAGTAACGTGAGTAACACAATGACAACTCGAATATAAATATATATATATATATATATATATATATATATATATATATATAAATATTTCTTTCTATCTATCTCTGTTGTGTTTAAATGATGTTTCCTACGTCTCTCTCTCTCTCTCTCTCTCTCTCTCTCTCTCTATCTATCTCTCTCTCTTTCTCTTTCTCTGCATGCGTGGTTGGCAATCGCAGCATATATGTTGCTTTGTACGGTACCGATATGTGAAAATATAGAGAGTCCCAAGTTATAGGCTAATTTGCAATCACGTATGAAACATTTGATGATCGATCTCGTTCACGAACATATTTATTTACTCTCGTTACGTATTCGTAGTTTTGTGACATTTTTTACGATTTTTTGTACAAATATTTATCTCTATCATTCGTTTATCATTTTTATATTCGTTTTCGATTAGATCGAGAAAATTTTTGTCATATATATATATGTGTATACACACACACATATATCTCTTTGTTTTATTTTTATTTTTATTTCTGTCCGAAGTAACGTGAGTAACACAATGACAACTCGCATATAAATATATATATATATATATATATATATATAAATATTTCTTTCTATCTATCTCTGTTGTGTTTAAATGATCTTTCCTACGTCTCTCTCTCTCTCTCTCTCTCTCTCTCTCTCTCTCTCTCTCTGTCTCTCTCTCTCTCTCTATCTCTCTCTCTTTCTCTTTCTCTGCATGCGTTGATGGCAATCTGAGCATATATGTTGCTTTGTACGGTACCAATATGTGAAAATATAGAGAGCCCCTAGTAATAGGCTAATTTGCAATCACGTAAGGAACAATCGATTATCGACCTCGTTCACGAATATATTAATTTACACTCGTTACGTATTCGTAGTTTTGTGACATTATTTACGATTTTTTGTACAAATATTTATCTCTTTCATTCGTTTATCATTATTATATTCGTTTTCGATTAGATCGAGAAAATTTTTGTCATATATATATATGTGTATACACACACACATATATCTCTTTGTTTTATTTTTATTTTTATTTCTGTCCGAAGTAACGTGAGTAACACAATGACAACTCGCATATAAATATATATATATATATATATATATATATATATATATATATATATAAATATTTCTTTCTATCTTTCTCTGTTGTGTTGAAATGATGTTTCCTACGTCTCTCTCTCTCTCTCTCTCTCTCTCTCTCTCTCTCTGTCTCTCTCTTTCTCTTTCTCTGCATGCATGGATGGCAATCGCAGCATATATGTTGCTTTGTACGGTACCAATATGTGAAAATATAGAGAGCCCCTAGTAATAGGCTAATTTGCAATCACGGATGAAACATTTGATGATCGATCTCGTTCACGAACATATTTATTTACACTCGTTACGTATTCGTAGTTTGTGACATTATTTACGATTTTTTGTACAAATATTAATCTCTTTCATTCGTTTATCATTATTATATTCGTTTTCGATTAGATCGAGAAAATTTTTGTCATATATATATATGTGTGTACACACACACATATATCTCTTTGTTTTATTTTTATTTTTATTTCTGTCCGAAGTAACGTGAGTAACACAATGACAACTCGAATATTAATATATATATATATACATATATATATATATATATATATATAAATATTTCTTTCTATCTATCTCTGTTGTGTTTAAATGATGTTTCCTACGTCTCTCTCTCTCTCTCTCTCTCTCTCTCTCTCTCTCTCTATCTATCTCTCTCTCTTTCTCTTTCTCTGCATGCGTGGTTGGCAATCGCAGCATATATGTTGCTTTGTACGGTACCGATATGTGAAAATATAGAGAGTCCCAAGTTATAGGCTAATTTGCAATCACGTATGAAACATTTGATGATCGATCTCGTTCACGAACATATTTATATACACTCGTTACGTATTCGTAGTTTTGTGACATTTTTTACGATTTTTTGTACAAATATTTATCTCTATCATTCGTTTATCATTTTTATATTCGTTTTCGATTAGATCGAGAAAATTTTTGTCATATATATATATGTGTATACACACACACATATATCTCTTTGTTTTATTTTTATTTTTATTAATGTCCGAAGTAACGTGAGTAACACAATGACAACTCGCATATAAATATATATATATATATATATATATATATATATATATATATAAATATTTCTTTCTATCTTTCTCTTTTTTGTTGAAATGATGTTTCCTACGTCTCTCTCTCTCTCTCTCTCTCTTTCTCTTTCTCTGCATGCGTGGCTGGCAATCGTAGCATATATGTTGCTTTGTACGGTACCGATATGTGAAAATATAGAGAGTCCCAAGTTATAGGCTAATTTGCAATCACGTATGAAACATTTGATGATCGATCTCGTTCACGAACATATTTATTTACTCTCGTTACGTATTCGTAGTTTTGTGACATTTTTTACGATTTTTTGTACAAATATTTATCTCTATCATTCGTTTATCATTTTTATATTCGTTTTCGATTAGATCGAGAAAATTTTTGTCATATATATATATGTGTATACACACACACATATATCTCTTTGTTTTATTTTTATTTTTATTTCTGTCCGAAGTAACGTGAGTAACACAATGACAACTCGCATATAAATATATATATATATATATATATATATATATATATATATATATATATAAATATTTCTTTCTATCTATGTCTGTTGTGTTTAAATGATCTTTCCTACGTCTCTCTCTCTCTCTCTCTCTCTCTCTCTCTCTCTCTCTGTCTCTCTCTCTCTCTCTATCTCTCTCTCTTTCTCTTTCTCTGCATGCGTTGATGGCAATCGGAGCATATATGTTGCTTTGTACGGTACCAATATGTGAAAATATAGAGAGCCCCTAGTAATAGGCTAATTTGCAATCACGTAAGGAACAATCGATTATCGACCTCGTTCACGAATATATTAATTTACACTCGTTACGTATTCGTAGTTTTGTGACATTATTTACGATTTTTTGTACAAATATTTATCTCTTTCATTCGTTTATCATTATTATATTCGTTTTCGATTAGATCGAGAAAATTTTTGTCATATATATATATGTGTATACACACACACATATATCTCTTTGTTTTATTTTTATTTTTATTTCTGTCCGAAGTAACGTGAGTAACACAATGACAACTCGCATATAAATATATATATATATATATATATATATATATATATATAAATATTTCTTTCTATCTTTCTCTGTTGTGTTGAAATGATGTTTCCTACGTCTCTCTCTCTCTCTCTCTCTCTCTCTCTCTCTGTCTCTCTCTTTCTCTTTCTCTGCATGCATGGATGGCAATCGCAGCATATATGTTGCTTTGTACGGTACCAATATGTGAAAATATAGAGAGCCCCTAGTAATAGGCTAATTTGCAATCACGGATGGAACATTTGATGATCGATCTCGTTCACGAACTTATTTATTTACACTCGTTACGTATTCGTAGTTTGTGACATTATTTACGATTTTTTGTACAAATATTAATCTCTTTCATTCGTTTATCATTATTATATTCGTTTTCGATTAGATCGAGAAAATTTTTGTCATATATATATATGTGTGTACACACACACATATATCTCTTTGTTTTATTTTTATTTTTATTTCTGTCCGAAGTAACGTGAGTAACACAATGACAACTCGAATATAAATATATATATATATATATATATATATATATATATATATATATATAAATATTTCTTTCTATCTATCTCTGTTGTGTTTAAATGATGTTTCCTACGTCTCTCTCTCTCTCTCTCTCTCTCTCTCTCTCTATCTATCTCTCTCTCTTTCTCTTTCTCTGCATGCGTGGTTGGCAATCGCAGCATATATGTTGCTTTGTACGGTACCGATATGTGAAAATATAGAGAGTCCCAAGTTATAGGCTAATTTGCAATCACGTATGAAACATTTGATGATCGATCTCGTTCACGAACATATTTATATACACTCGTTACGTATTCGTAGTTTTGTGACATTTTTTACGATTTTTTGTACAAATATTTATCTCTATCATTCGTTTATCATTTTTATATTCGTTTTCGATTAGATCGAGAAAATTTTTGTCATATATATATATGTGTATACACACACACATATATCTCTTTGTTTTATTTTTATTTTTATTTCTGTCCGAAGTAACGTGAGTAACACAATGACAACTCTCATATAAATATATATATATATATATATATAAATATTTCTTTCTATCTATCTCTGTTGTGTTTAAATGATCTTTCCTACGTCTCTCTCTCTCTCTCTCTCTCTCTCTCTCTCTCTCTCTCTCTCTCTCTCTGTCTCTCTCTCTCTCTCTCTACCTCTCTCTCTTTCTCTTTCTCTGCATGCGTTGATGGCAATCGGAGCATATATGTTGCTTTGTACGGTACCAATATGTGAAAATATAGAGAGCCCCTAGTAATAGGCTAATTTGCAATCACGTAAGGAACAATCGATTATCGACCTCGTTCACGAATATTTTAATTTACACTCGTTACGTATTCGTAGTTTTGTGACATTATTTACGATTTTTTGTACAAATATTTATCTCTTTCATTCGTTTATCATTATTATATTCGTTTTCGATTAGATCGAGAAAATTTTTGTCATATATATATATGTGTATACACACACACATATATCTCTTTGTTTTATTTTTATTTTTATTTCTGTCCGAAGTAACGTGAGTAACACAATGACAACTCGCATATAAATATATATATATATATATATATATATATATATATATATATAAATATTTCTTTCTATCTTTCTCTGTTGTGTTGAAATGATGTTTCCTACGTCTCTCTCTCTCACTCTCTCTCTCTCTCTCTCTCTCTCTCTCTGTCTCTCTCTTTCTCTTTCTCTGCATGCATTGATGGCAATCGCAGCATATATGTTGCTTTGTACGGTACCAATATGTGAAAATATAGAGAGCCCCTAGTAATAGGCTAATTTGCAATCACGGATGAAACATTTGAAGATCGATCTCGTTCACGAACATATTTATTTACACTCGTTACGTATTCGTAGTTTGTGACATTATTTACGATTTTTTGTACAAATATTTATCTCTTTCATTCGTTTATCATTATTATATTCGTTTTCGATTAGATCGAGAAAATTTTTGTCATATATATATATGTGTGTACACACACACATATATCTCTTTGTTTTATTTTTATTTTTATTTCTGTCCGAAGTAACGTGAGTAACACAATGACAACTCGAATATAAATATATATATATATATATATATATATATATATATAAATATTTCTTTCTATCTATCTCTGTTGTGTTTAAATGATGTTTCCTACGTCTCTCTCTCTCTCTCTCTCTCTCTCTCTCTCTCTATCTATCTCTCTCTCTTTCTCTTTCTCTGCATGCGTGGTTGGCAATCGCAGCATATATGTTGCTTTGTACGATACCGATATGTGAAAATATAGAGAGTCCCAAGTTATAGGCTAATTTGCAATCACGTATGAAACATTTGATGATCGATCTCGTTCACGAACATATTTATTTACTCTCGTTACGTATTCGTAGTTTTGTGACATTTTTTACGATTTTTTGTACAAATATTTATCTCTATCATTCGTTTATCATTTTTATATTCGTTTTCGATTAGATCGAGAAAATTTTTGTCATATATATATATGTGTATACACACACACATATATCTCTTTGTTTTATTTTTATTTTTATTTCTGTCCGAAGTAACGTGAGTAACACAATGACAACTCGCATATAAATATATATATATATATATATATATATAAATATTTCTTTCTATCTATCTCTGTTGTGTTTAAATGATCTTTCCTACGTCTCTCTCTCTCTCTCTCTCTCTCTCTCTCTCTCTCTCTCTCTGTCTCTCTCTCTCTCTCTCTATCTCTCTCTCTTTCTCTTTCTCTGCATGCGTTGATGGCAATCTGAGCATATATGTTGCTTTGTACGGTACCAATATGTGAAAATATAGAGAGCCCCTAGTAATAGGCTAATTTGCAATCACGTAAGGAACAATCGATTATCGACCTCGTTCACGAATATATTAATTTACACTCGTTACGTATTCGTAGTTTTGTGACATTATTTACGATTTTTTGTACAAATATTTATCTCTTTCATTCGTTTATCATTATTATATTCGTTTTCGATTAGATCGAGAAAATTTTTGTCATATATATATATGTGTATACACACACACATATATCTCTTTGTTTTATTTTTATTTTTATTTCTGTCCGAAGTAACGTGAGTAACACAATGACAACTCGCATATAAATATATATATATATATATATATATATATATAAATATTTCTTTCTATCTTTCTCTGTTGTGTTGAAATGATGTTTCCTACGTCTCTCTCTCTCTCTCTCTCTCTCTCTCTCTCTCTCTGTCTCTCTCTTTCTCTTTCTCTGCATGCATGGATGGCAATCGCAGCATATATGTTGCTTTGTACGGTACCAATATGTGAAAATATAGAGAGCCCCTAGTAATAGGCTAATTTGCAATCACGGATGAAACATTTGATGATCGATCTCGTTCACGAACATATTTATTTACACTCGTTACGTATTCGTAGTTTATGACATTATTTACGATTTTTTGTACAAATATTTATCTCTTTCATTCGTTTATCATTATTATATTCGTTTTCGATTAGATCGAGAAAATTTTTGTCATATATATATATGTGTGTACACACACACATATATCTCTTTGTTTTATTTTTATTTTTATTTCTGTCCGAAGTAACGTGAGTAACACAATGACAACTCGAATATAAATATATATATATATATATATATATATAAATATTTCTTTCTATCTATCTCTGTTGTGTTTAAATGATGTTTCCTACGTCTCTCTCTCTCTCTCTCTCTCTCTCTCTCTCTCTCTCTATCTATCTCTCTCTCTTTCTCTTTCTCTGCATGCGTGGTTGGCAATCGCAGCATATATGTTGCTTTGTACGGTACCGATATGTGAAAATATAGAGAGTCCCAAGTTATAGGCTAATTTGCAATCACGTATGAAACATTTGATGATCGATCTCGTTCACGAACATATTTATTTACACTCGTTACGTATTCGTAGTTTTGTGACATTTTTTACGATTTTTTGTACAAATATTTATCTCTATCATTCGTTTATCATTTTTATATTCGTTTTCGATTAGATCGAGAAAATTTTTGTCATATATATATATGTGTATACACACACACATATATCTCTTTGTTTTATTTTTATTTTTATTTCTGTCCGAAGTAACGTGAGTAACACAATGACAACTCGCATATAAATATATATATATATATATAAATATTTCTTTCTATCTATCTCTGTTGTGTTTAAATGATCTTTCCTACGTCTCTCTCTCTCTCTCTCTCTCTCTCTCTCTCTCTCTCTGTCTCTCTCTCTCTCTCTATCTCTCTCTCTTTCTCTTTCTCTGCATGCGTTGATGGCAATCGGAGCATATATGTTGCTTTGTACGGTACCAATATGTGAAAATATAGAGAGCCCCTAGTAATAGGCTAATTTGCAATCACGTAAGGAACAATCGATTATCGACCTCGTTCACGAATATATTAATTTACACTCGTTACGTATTCGTAGTTTTGTGACATTATTTACGATTTTTTGTACAAATATTTATCTCTTTCATTCGTTTATCATTATTATATTCGTTTTCGATTAGATCGAGAAAATTTTTGTCATATATATATATGTGTATACACACACACATATATCTCTTTGTTTTATTTTTATTTTTATTTCTGTCCGAAGTAACGTGAGTAACACAATGACAACTCGCATATAAATATATATATATATATATATATATATATATATATATATAAATATTTCTTTCTATCTTTCTCTGTTGTGTTGAAATGATGTTTCCTACGTCTCTCTCTCTCTCTCTCTCTCTCTCTCTCCCTCGCTCTCTCTGTCTCTCTCTTTCTCTTTCTCTGCATGCATGGATGGCAATCGCAGCATATATGTTGCTTTGTACGGTACCAATATGTGAAAATATAGAGAGCACCTAGTAATAGGCTAATTTGCAATCACGGATGTAACATTTGATGATCGATCTCGTTCACGAACATATTTATTTACACTCGTTACGTATTCGTAGTTTGTGACATTATTTACGATTTTTTGTACAAATATTTATCTCTTTCATTCGTTTATCATTATTATATTCGTTTTCGATTAGATCGAGAAAATTTTTGTCATATATATATATGTGTGTACACACACACATGTATCTCTTTGTTTTATTTTTATTTTTATTTCTGTCCGAAGTAACGTGAGTAACACAATGACAACTCGCATATAAATATATATATATATATATATATATATATATATATATATAAATATTTCTTTCTATCTTTCTCTGTTGTGTTGAAATGATGTTTCCTACGTCTCTCTCTCTCTCTCTCTCTCTTTCTCTTTCTCTGCATGCGTGGCTGGCAATCGTAGCATATATGTTGCTTTGTACGGTACCGATATGTGAAAATATAGAGAGCCCCTAGTAATAGGCTAATTTGCAATCACGTATGAAACAATCGATTATCGATCTCGTTCACGAATATATTTATTTACATT
The DNA here is from genome assembly GCA_918808275.2 of Dolichovespula sylvestris. NCBI lineage: Eukaryota > Metazoa > Arthropoda > Insecta > Hymenoptera > Vespidae > Dolichovespula > Dolichovespula sylvestris. The sequence goes on from OU964976.1 coordinate 544,131, forward strand.
CGTTACGTATTCGTAGTTTTGTGACATTATTTACGATTTTTTATACAAATATTTCTCTCTTTCATTCGTATATTTTTTTTTATATTCGGTTTCGATTAGATCGAGAAAATTATTGTCATATATATATATGTGTATACACACACACATATATCTCTTTGTTTTATTTTTATTTTTATTTCTGTCCGAAGTAACGTGAGTAACACAATGACAACTCGCATATAAATATATATATATATATATATATATATATATATATATATATAAATATTTCTTTCTATCTTTCTCTTTTTTGTTGAAATGATGTTTCCTACGTCTCTCTCTCTCTCTCTCTCTCTTTCTCTTTCTCTGCATGCGTGGCTGGCAATCGTAGCATATATGTTGCTTTGTACGGTACCGATATGTGAAAATATAGAGAGCCCCTAGTAATAGGCTAATTTGCAATCACGTATGAAACAATCGATTATCGATCTCGTTCACGAATATATTTATTTACATTCGTTACGTATTCGTAGTTTTGTGACATTATTTACGATTTTTTATACAAATATTTCTCTCTTTCATTCGTATATTTTTTTTTATATTCGGTTTCGATTAGATCGAGAAAATTTTTGTCATATATATATATGTGTATACACACACACATGTATCTCTTTGTTTTATTTTTATTTTTATTTCCGTCCAAAGTAAAGTGAGTAACACAATGACAACTCGCATATAAATATATATATATATATATATATATATATATATATATAAATATTTCTTTCTATCTTTCTCTGTTGTGTTGAAATGATGTTTCCTACGTCTCTCTCTCTCTCTCTCTCTCTCTCTCTCTCTCTCTCTCTTTCTCTGCATGCGTGGCTGGCAATCGTAGCATATATGTTGCTTTGTACGGTACCGATATGTGAAAATATAGAGAGCCCCTAGTAATAGGCTAATTTGCAATCACGTATGAAACAATCGATTATCGATCTCGTTCACGAATATATTTATTTACACTCGTTACGTATTCGTAGTTTTGTGACATTATTTACGATTTTTTATACAAATATTTCTCTCTTTCATTCGTATATTTTTTTTTATATTCGGTTTCGATTAGATCGCGAAAATTTTTGTCATATATATATATGTGTATACACACACATGTATCTCTTTGTTTTATTTTTATTTTTATTTCCGTCCGAAGTAAAGTGAGTAACACAATGACAACTCGCATATAAATATATATATATATATATATATATATATATATATATAAATATTTCTTTCTATCTTTCTCTGTTGTGTTGAAATGATGTTTCCTACGTCTCTCTCTCTCTCTCTCTTTCTCTTTCTCTGCATGCGTGGCTGGCAATCGTAGCATATATGTTGCTTTGTACGGTACCGATATGTGAAAATATTGAGAGCCCCTAGTAATAGGCTAATTTGCAATCACGTATGTAACAATCGATTATCGATCTCGTTCACGAATATATTTATTTACACTCGTTACGTATTCGTAGTTTTGTGACATTATTTACGATTTTTTATACAAATATTTCTCTCTTTCATTAGTATATTTTTTTTATATTCGGTTTCGATTAGAACGCGAAAATTTTTGTCATATATATATATGTGTATACACACAAACATGTATCTCTTTGTTTTATTTTTATTTTTATTTCCGTCCGAAGTAAAGTGAGTAACACAATGACAACTCGCATATAAATATATATATATATATATATATATATATATATATATAAATATTTCTTTCTATCTTTCTCTGTTGTGTTGAAATGATGTTTCCTACGTCTCTCTCTCTCTCTCTCTCTCTCTCTCTCTCTTTCTCTGCATGCGTGGCTGGCAATCGTAGCATATATGTTGCTTTGTACGGTACCGATATGTGAAAATATAGAGATCCCCTAGTAATAGGCTAATTTGCAATCACGTATGAAACAATCGATTATCGATCTCGTTCACGAATATATTTATTTACACTCGTTACGTATTCGTAGTTTTGTGACATTATTTACGATTTTTTATACAAATATTTCTCTCTTTCATTCGTATATTTTTTTTTATATTCGGTTTCGATTAGATCGAGAAAATTTTTGTCATATATATATATGTGTATACACACACACATGTATCTCTTTGTTTTATTTTTATTTTTATTTCTGTCCGAAGTAACGTGAGTAACACAATGACAACTCGCATATAAATATATATATATATATATATATATATAAATATTTCTTTCTGCCTTTCTCTGTTGTGTTGAAATGATGTTTCCTACGTCTCTCTCTCTCTCTCTCTCTCTCTCTCTCTTTCTCTGAATGCGTGGCTGGCAATCGTAGCATATATGTTGCTTTGTACGGTACCGATATGTGAAAATATAGAGAGCCCCTAGTAATAGGCTAATTTGCAATCACGTATGAAACAATCGATTATCGATCTCGTTCACGAATATATTTATTTTTACTCGTTACGTATTCGTAGTTTTGTGACATTATTTACGATTTTTTATACAAATATTTCTCTCTTTCATTCGTATATTTTTTTTTATATTCGGTTTCGATTAGATCGAGAAAATTTTTGTCATATATATATATGTGTATACACACACACATGTATCTCTTTGTTTTATTTTTATTTTTATTTCTGTCCGAAGTAAAGTGAGTAACACAATGACAACTCGCATATAAATATATATATATATATATATATATATATATATATATAAATATTTCTTTCTATCTTTCTCTGTTGTGTTGAAATGATGTTTCCTACGTCTCTCTCTCTCTCTTTCTCTCTCTCTCTCTTTCTCTGCATGCGTGGCTGGCAATCGTAGCATATATGTTGCTTTGTACGGTACCGATATGTGAAAATATAGAGAGCCCCTAGTAATAGGCTAATTTGCAATCACGTATGAAACAATCGATTATCGATCTCGTTCACGAATATATTTATTTACACTCGTTACGTATTCGTAGTTTTGTGACATTATTTACGATTTTTTGTACAAATATTTATCTCTTTCATTCGTTTATCATTATTATATTCGTTTTCGATTAGATCGAGAAAATTTTTGTCATATATATATATGTGTATACACACACACATATATCTCTTTGTTTTATTTTTATTTTTATTTCTGTCCGAAGTAACGTGAGTAACACAATGACAACTCGCATATAAATATATATATATATATATATATATATATATATAAATATTTCTTTCTATCTTTCTCTGTTGTGTTGAAATGATGTTTCCTACGTCTCTCTCTCTCTCTCTTTCCCTCTCTCTCTCTCTCTCTCTCTCTCTCTCTTTCTCTTTCTCTGCATGCGTGGCTGGCAATCGTAGCATATATGTTGCTTTGCACGGTACCGATATGTGAAAATATAGAGAGCCCCTTGTAATAGGCTAATTTGCAATCACGTATGAAACATTTGATGATCGATCTCGTTCACGAATATATTTATTTACATTCGTTACGTATTCGTAGTTTTGTGACATTATTTACGATTTTTTATACAAATATTTCTCTCTTTCATTCGTATATTTTTTTTTATATTCGGTTTCGATTAGATCGAGAAAATTTTTGTCATTTATATATATGAGTATACACACACACATGTATCTCTTTGTTTTATTTTTATTTTTATTTCTGTCCGAAGTAAAGTGAGTAACACAATGACAACTCGCATATAAATATATATATATATATATATATATATATATATATATATATATATAAATATTTCTTTCTGTCTTTCTCTGTTGTGTTGAAATGATGTTTCCTACGTCTCTCTCTCTCTCTCTCTCTCTCTCTCTCTCTCTTTCTCTGCATGCGTGGCTGGCAATCGTAGCATATATGATGCTTTGTACGGTACCGATATGTGAAAATATAGAGAGCCCCTAGTAATAGGCTAATTTGCAATCACGTATGAAACAATCGATTATCGATCTCGTTCACGAATATATTTATTTACACTCGTTACGTATTCGTAGTTTTGTGACATTATTTACGATTTTTTATACAAATATTTCTCTCTTTCATTCGTATATTTTTTTTTATATTCGGTTTCGATTAGATCGAGAAAATTTTTGTCATATATATATATGTGTATACACACACACATATATCTCTTTGTTTTATTTTTATTTTTATTTCTGTCCGAAGTAACGTGAGTAACACAATGACAACTCGCATATAAATATATATATATATATATATATATATATATATATATATATATATAAATATTTCTTTCTGTCTTTCTCTGTTGTGTTGAAATGATGTTTCCTACGTCTCTCTCTCTCTCTCTTTCCCTCTCTCTCTCTCTCTCTCTCTCTCTCTTTCTCTTTCTCTGCATGCGTGGCTGGCAATCGTAGCATATATGTTGCTTTGCACGGTACCGATATGTGAAAATATAGAGAGCCCCTTGTAATAGGCTAATTTGCAATCACGTATGAAACAATCGATTATCGATCTCGTTCACGAATATATTTATTTACACTCGTTACGTATTCGTAGTTTTGTGACATTATTTACGATTTTTTATACAAATATTTCTCTCTTTCATTCGTATATTTTTTTTTATATTCGGTTTCGATTAGATCGAGAAAATTTTTGTCATATATATATATGAGTATACACACACACATGTATCTCTTTGTTTAATTTTTATTTTTATTTCTGTCCGAAGTAACGTGAGTAACACAATGACAACTCGCATATAAATATATATATATATATATATATATATATATATATATATATATATATATATAAATATTTCTTTCTGTCTTTCTCTGTTGTGTTGAAATGATGTTTCCTACGTCTCTCTCTCTCTCTCTCTCTCTCTCTCTCTCTTTCTCTGCATGCGTGGCTGGCAATCGTAGCATATATGATGCTTTGTACGGTACCGATATGTGAAAATATAGAGAGTCCCAAGTTATAGGCTAATTTGCAATCACGTATGAAACATTTGATGATCGATCTCGTTCACGAACATATTTATTTACACTCGTTACGTATTCGTAGTTTTGTGACATTTTTTACGATTTTTTGTACAAATATTTATCTCTATCATTCGTTTATCATTTTTATATTCGTTTTCGATTAGATCGAGAAAATTTTTGTCATATATATATATGTGTATACACACACACATATATCTCTTTGTTTTATTTTTATTTTTATTTCTGTCCGAAGTAACGTGAGTAACACAATGACAACTCGAATATAAATATATATATATATATATATATATATATATATATATATATATATAAATATTTCTTTCTATCTATCTCTGTTGTGTTTAAATGATGTTTCCTACGTCTCTCTCTCTCTCTCTCTCTCTCTCTCTCTCTCTCTATCTATCTCTCTCTCTTTCTCTTTCTCTGCATGCGTGGTTGGCAATCGCAGCATATATGTTGCTTTGTACGATACCGATATGTGAAAATATAGAGAGTCCCAAGTTATAGGCTAATTTGCAATCACGTATGAAACATTTGATGATCGATCTCGTTCACGAACATATTTATTTACTCTCGTTACGTATTCGTAGTTTTGTGACATTTTTTACGATTTTTTGTACAAATATTTATCTCTATCATTCGTTTATCATTTTTATATTCGTTTTCGATTAGATCGAGAAAATTTTTGTCATATATATATATGTGTATACACACACACATATATCTCTTTGTTTTATTTTTATTTTTATTTCTGTCCGAAGTAACGTGAGTAACACAATGACAACTCGCATATAAATATATATATATATATATATATATATAAATATTTCTTTCTATCTATCTCTGTTGTGTTTAAATGATCTTTCCTACGTCTCTCTCTCTCTCTCTCTCTCTCTCTCTCTCTCTCTCTCTGTCTCTCTCTCTCTCTCTATCTCTCTCTCTTTCTCTTTCTCTGCATGCGTTGATGGCAATCTGAGCATATATGTTGCTTTGTACGGTACCAATATGTGAAAATATAGAGAGCCCCTAGTAATAGGCTAATTTGCAATCACGTAAGGAACAATCGATTATCGACCTCGTTCACGAATATATTAATTTACACTCGTTACGTATTCGTAGTTTTGTGACATTATTTACGATTTTTTGTACAAATATTTATCTCTTTCATTCGTTTATCATTATTATATTCGTTTTCGATTAGATCGAGAAAATTTTTGTCATATATATATATGTGTATACACACACACATATATCTCTTTGTTTTATTTTTATTTTTATTTCTGTCCGAAGTAACGTGAGTAACACAATGACAACTCGCATATAAATATATATATATATATATATATATATATATATAAATATTTCTTTCTATCTTTCTCTGTTGTGTTGAAATGATGTTTCCTACGTCTCTCTCTCTCTCTCTCTCTCTCTCTCTCTCTCTCTGTCTCTCTCTTTCTCTTTCTCTGCATGCATGGATGGCAATCGCAGCATATATGTTGCTTTGTACGGTACCAATATGTGAAAATATAGAGAGCCCCTAGTAATAGGCTAATTTGCAATCACGGATGAAACATTTGATGATCGATCTCGTTCACGAACATATTTATTTACACTCGTTACGTATTCGTAGTTTATGACATTATTTACGATTTTTTGTACAAATATTTATCTCTTTCATTCGTTTATCATTATTATATTCGTTTTCGATTAGATCGAGAAAATTTTTGTCATATATATATATGTGTGTACACACACACATATATCTCTTTGTTTTATTTTTATTTTTATTTCTGTCCGAAGTAACGTGAGTAACACAATGACAACTCGAATATAAATATATATATATATATATATATATATAAATATTTCTTTCTATCTATCTCTGTTGTGTTTAAATGATGTTTCCTACGTCTCTCTCTCTCTCTCTCTCTCTCTCTCTCTCTCTCTATCTATCTCTCTCTCTTTCTCTTTCTCTGCATGCGTGGTTGGCAATCGCAGCATATATGTTGCTTTGTACGGTACCGATATGTGAAAATATAGAGAGTCCCAAGTTATAGGCTAATTTGCAATCACGTATGAAACATTTGATGATCGATCTCGTTCACGAACATATTTATTTACACTCGTTACGTATTCGTAGTTTTGTGACATTTTTTACGATTTTTTGTACAAATATTTATCTCTATCATTCGTTTATCATTTTTATATTCGTTTTCGATTAGATCGAGAAAATTTTTGTCATATATATATATGTGTATACACACACACATATATCTCTTTGTTTTATTTTTATTTTTATTTCTGTCCGAAGTAACGTGAGTAACACAATGACAACTCGCATATAAATATATATATATATATATAAATATTTCTTTCTATCTATCTCTGTTGTGTTTAAATGATCTTTCCTACGTCTCTCTCTCTCTCTCTCTCTCTCTCTCTCTCTCTCTCTGTCTCTCTCTCTCTCTCTATCTCTCTCTCTTTCTCTTTCTCTGCATGCGTGGATGGCAATCGGAGCATATATGTTGCTTTGTACGGTACCAATATGTGAAAATATAGAGAGCCCCTAGTAATAGGCTAATTTGCAATCACGTAAGGAACAATCGATTATCGACCTCGTTCACGAATATATTAATTTACACTCGTTACGTATTCGTAGTTTTGTGACATTATTTACGATTTTTTGTACAAATATTTATCTCTTTCATTCGTTTATCATTATTATATTCGTTTTCGATTAGATCGAGAAAATTTTTGTCATATATATATATGTGTATACACACACACATATATCTCTTTGTTTTATTTTTATTTTTATTTCTGTCCGAAGTAACGTGAGTAACACAATGACAACTCGCATATAAATATATATATATATATATATATATATATATATATATATAAATATTTCTTTCTATCTTTCTCTGTTGTGTTGAAATGATGTTTCCTACGTCTCTCTCTCTCTCTCTCTCTCTCTCTCTCCCTCGCTCTCTCTGTCTCTCTCTTTCTCTTTCTCTGCATGCATGGATGGCAATCGCAGCATATATGTTGCTTTGTACGGTACCAATATGTGAAAATATAGAGAGCACCTAGTAATAGGCTAATTTGCAATCACGGATGTAACATTTGATGATCGATCTCGTTCACGAACATATTTATTTACACTCGTTACGTATTCGTAGTTTGTGACATTATTTACGATTTTTTGTACAAATATTTATCTCTTTCATTCGTTTATCATTATTATATTCGTTTTCGATTAGATCGAGAAAATTTTTGTCATATATATATATGTGTGTACACACACACATGTATCTCTTTGTTTTATTTTTATTTTTATTTCTGTCCGAAGTAACGTGAGTAACACAATGACAACTCGCATATAAATATATATATATATATATATATATATATATATATATATATATATAAATATTTCTTTCTATCTTTCTCTGTTGTGTTGAAATGATGTTTCCTACGTCTCTCTCTCTCTCTCTCTCTCTTTCTCTTTCTCTGCATGCGTGGCTGGCAATCGTAGCATATATGTTGCTTTGTACGGTACCGATATGTGAAAATATAGAGAGCCCCTAGTAATAGGCTAATTTGCAATCACGTATGAAACAATCGATTATCGATCTCGTTCACGAATATATTTATTTACATTCGTTACGTATTCGTAGTTTTGTGACATTATTTACGATTTTTTATACAAATATTTCTCTCTTTCATTCGTATATTTTTTTTTATATTCGGTTTCGATTAGATCGAGAAAATTTTTGTCATATATATATATGTGTATACACACACACATGTATCTCTTTGTTTTATTTTTATTTTTATTTCCGTCCAAAGTAAAGTGAGTAACACAATGACAACTCGCATATAAATATATATATATATATATATATATATATATATATATATATATATAAATATTTCTTTCTATCTTTCTCTGTTGTGTTGAAATGATGTTTCCTACGTCTCTCTCTCTCTCTCTCTCTCTCTCTCTCTCTCTCTCTTTCTCTGCATGCGTGGCTGGCAATCGTAGCATATATGTTGCTTTGTACGGTACCGATATGTGAAAATATAGAGAGCCCCTAGTAATAGGCTAATTTGCAATCACGTATGAAACAATCGATTATCGATCTCGTTCACGAATATATTTATTTACACTCGTTACGTATTCGTAGTTTTGTGACATTATTTACGATTTTTTATACAAATATTTCTCTCTTTCATTCGTATATTTTTTTTTATATTCGGTTTCGATTAGATCGCGAAAATTTTTGTCATATATATATATGTGTATACACACACATGTATCTCTTTGTTTTATTTTTATTTTTATTTCCGTCCGAAGTAAAGTGAGTAACACAATGACAACTCGCATATAAATATATATATATATATATATATATATATATATATATATAAATATTTCTTTCTATCTTTCTCTGTTGTGTTGAAATGATGTTTCCTACGTCTCTCTCTCTCTCTCTCTTTCTCTTTCTCTGCATGCGTGGCTGGCAATCGTAGCATATATGTTGCTTTGTACGGTACCGATATGTGAAAATATTGAGAGCCCCTAGTAATAGGCTAATTTGCAATCACGTATGTAACAATCGATTATCGATCTCGTTCACGAATATATTTATTTACACTCGTTACGTATTCGTAGTTTTGTGACATTATTTACGATTTTTTATACAAATATTTCTCTCTTTCATTAGTATATTTTTTTTATATTCGGTTTCGATTAGAACGCGAAAATTTTTGTCATATATATATATGTGTATACACACAAACATGTATCTCTTTGTTTTATTTTTATTTTTATTTCCGTCCGAAGTAAAGTGAGTAACACAATGACAACTCGCATATAAATATATATATATATATATATATATATATATATATATAAATATTTCTTTCTATCTTTCTCTGTTGTGTTGAAATGATGTTTCCTACGTCTCTCTCTCTCTCTCTCTCTCTCTCTCTCTCTTTCTCTGCATGCGTGGCTGGCAATCGTAGCATATATGTTGCTTTGTACGGTACCGATATGTGAAAATATAGAGATCCCCTAGTAATAGGCTAATTTGCAATCACGTATGAAACAATCGATTATCGATCTCGTTCACGAATATATTTATTTACACTCGTTACGTATTCGTAGTTTTGTGACATTATTTACGATTTTTTATACAAATATTTCTCTCTTTCATTCGTATATTTTTTTTTATATTCGGTTTCGATTAGATCGAGAAAATTTTTGTCATATATATATATGTGTATACACACACACATGTATCTCTTTGTTTTATTTTTATTTTTATTTCTGTCCGAAGTAACGTGAGTAACACAATGACAACTCGCATATAAATATATATATATATATATATATATATAAATATTTCTTTCTGCCTTTCTCTGTTGTGTTGAAATGATGTTTCCTACGTCTCTCTCTCTCTCTCTCTCTCTCTCTCTCTTTCTCTGAATGCGTGGCTGGCAATCGTAGCATATATGTTGCTTTGTACGGTACCGATATGTGAAAATATAGAGAGCCCCTAGTAATAGGCTAATTTGCAATCACGTATGAAACAATCGATTATCGATCTCGTTCACGAATATATTTATTTTCACTCGTTACGTATTCGTAGTTTTGTGACATTATTTACGATTTTTTATACAAATATTTCTCTCTTTCATTCGTATATTTTTTTTTATATTCGGTTTCGATTAGATCGAGAAAATTTTTGTCATATATATATATGTGTATACACACACACATGTATCTCTTTGTTTTATTTTTATTTTTATTTCTGTCCGAAGTAAAGTGAGTAACACAATGACAACTCGCATATAAATATATATATATATATATATATATATATATATATATATAAATATTTCTTTCTATCTTTCTCTGTTGTGTTGAAATGATGTTTCCTACGTCTCTCTCTCTCTCTTTCTCTCTCTCTCTCTTTCTCTGCATGCGTGGCTGGCAATCGTAGCATATATGTTGCTTTGTACGGTACCGATATGTGAAAATATAGAGAGCCCCTAGTAATAGGCTAATTTGCAATCACGTATGAAACAATCGATTATCGATCTCGTTCACGAATATATTTATTTACACTCGTTACGTATTCGTAGTTTTGTGACATTATTTACGATTTTTTGTACAAATATTTATCTCTTTCATTCGTTTATCATTATTATATTCGTTTTCGATTAGATCGAGAAAATTTTTGTCATATATATATATGTGTATACACACACACATATATCTCTTTGTTTTATTTTTATTTTTATTTCTGTCCGAAGTAACGTGAGTAACACAATGACAACTCGCATATAAATATATATATATATATATATATATATATATATATATAAATATTTCTTTCTATCTTTCTCTGTTGTGTTGAAATGATGTTTCCTACGTCTCTCTCTCTCTCTCTTTCCCTCTCTCTCTCTCTCTCTCTCTCTCTCTCTTTCTCTTTCTCTGCATGCGTGGCTGGCAATCGTAGCATATATGTTGCTTTGCACGGTACCGATATGTGAAAATATAGAGAGCCCCTTGTAATAGGCTAATTTGCAATCACGTATGAAACATTTGATGATCGATCTCGTTCACGAATATATTTATTTACATTCGTTACGTATTCGTAGTTTTGTGACATTATTTACGATTTTTTATACAAATATTTCTCTCTTTCATTCGTATATTTTTTTTTATATTCGGTTTCGATTAGATCGAGAAAATTTTTGTCATTTATATATATGAGTATACACACACACATGTATCTCTTTGTTTTATTTTTATTTTTATTTCTGTCCGAAGTAAAGTGAGTAACACAATGACAACTCGCATATAAATATATATATATATATATATATATATATATATATATATAAATATTTCTTTCTGTCTTTCTCTGTTGTGTTGAAATGATGTTTCCTACGTCTCTCTCTCTCTCTCTCTCTCTCTCTCTCTCTCTTTCTCTGCATGCGTGGCTGGCAATCGTAGCATATATGATGCTTTGTACGGTACCGATATGTGAAAATATAGAGAGCCCCTAGTAATAGGCTAATTTGCAATCACGTATGAAACAATCGATTATCGATCTCGTTCACGAATATATTTATTTACACTCGTTACGTATTCGTAGTTTTGTGACATTATTTACGATTTTTTATACAAATATTTCTCTCTTTCATTCGTATATTTTTTTTTATATTCGGTTTCGATTAGATCGAGAAAATTTTTGTCATATATATATATGTGTATACACACACACATATATCTCTTTGTTTTATTTTTATTTTTATTTCTGTCCGAAGTAACGTGAGTAACACAATGACAACTCGCATATAAATATATATATATATATATATATATATATATATATATATATATATAAATATTTCTTTCTGTCTTTCTCTGTTGTGTTGAAATGATGTTTCCTACGTCTCTCTCTCTCTCTCTTTCCCTCTCTCTCTCTCTCTCTCTCTCTCTCTTTCTCTTTCTCTGCATGCGTGGCTGGCAATCGTAGCATATATGTTGCTTTGCACGGTACCGATATGTGAAAATATAGAGAGCCCCTTGTAATAGGCTAATTTGCAATCACGTATGAAACAATCGATTATCGATCTCGTTCACGAATATATTTATTTACACTCGTTACGTATTCGTAGTTTTGTGACATTATTTACGATTTTTTATACAAATATTTCTCTCTTTCATTCGTATATTTTTTTTTATATTCGGTTTCGATTAGATCGAGAAAATTTTTGTCATATATATATATGAGTATACACACACACATGTATCTCTTTGTTTAATTTTTATTTTTATTTCTGTCCGAAGTAACGTGAGTAACACAATGACAACTCGCATATAAATATATATATATATATATATATATATATATATATATATATATATATATAAATATTTCTTTCTGTCTTTCTCTGTTGTGTTGAAATGATGTTTCCTACGTCTCTCTCTCTCTCTCTCTCTCTCTCTCTCTCTCTTTCTCTGCATGCGTGGCTGGCAATCGTAGCATATATGATGCTTTGTACGGTACCGATATGTGAAAATATAGAGAGCCCCTAGTAATAGGCTAATTTGCAATCACGTATGAAACAATCGATTATCGATCTCGTTCACGAATATATTTATTTACACTCGTTACGTATTCGTAGTTTTGTGACATTATTTACGATTTTTTATACAAATATTTCTCTCTTTCATTCGTATATTTTTTTTTATATTCGGTTTCGATTAGATCGAGAAAATTTTTGTCATATATATATATGTGTATACACACACACATGTATCTCTTTGTTTTATTTTTATTTTTATTTCTGTCCGAAGTAACGTGAGTAACACAATGACAACTCGCATATAAATATATATATATATATATATATATATATATATATATATAAATATTTCTTTCTATCTTTCTCTGTTGTGTTGAAATGATGTTTCCTACGTCTCTCTCTCTCTCTCTTTCTCTTTCTCTGCATGCGTGGCTGGCAATCGTAGCATATATGTTGCTTTGTACGGTACCGATATGTGAAAATATAGAGAGCCCCTAGTAATAGGCTAATTTGCAATCACGTATGAAACAATCGATTATCGATCTCGTTCACGAATATATTTATTTACACTCGTTACGTATTCGTAGTTTTGTGACATTATTTACGATTTTTTATACAAATATTTCTCTCTTTCATTCGTATATTTTTTTTTATATTCGGTTTCGATTAGATCGAGAAAATTTTTGTCATTTATATATATGAGTATACACACACACATGTATCTCTTTGTTTTATTTTTATTTTTATTTCTGTCCGAAGTAAAGTGAGTAACACAATGACAACTCGCATATAAATATATATATATATATATATATATATATATATATATATATATAAATATTTCTTTCTGTCTTTCTCTGTTGTGTTGAAATGATGTTTCCTACGTCTCTCTCTCTCTCTCTCTCTCTCTCTCTCTCTCTTTCTCTGCATGCGTGGCTGGCAATCGTAGCATATATGATGCTTTGTACGGTACCGATATGTGAAAATATAGAGAGCCCCTAGTAATAGGCTAATTTGCAATCACGTATGAAACAATCGATTATCGATCTCGTTCACGAATATATTTATTTACACTCGTTACGTATTCGTAGTTTTGTGACATTATTTACGATTTTTTATACAAATATTTCTCTCTTTCATTCGTATATTTTTTTTTATATTCGGTTTCGATTAGATCGAGAAAATTTTTGTCATATATATATATGTGTATACACACACACATGTATCTCTTTGTTTTATTTTTATTTTTATTTCTGTCCGAAGTAACGTGAGTAACACAATGACAACTCGCATATAAATATATATATATATATATATATATATATAAATATTTCTTTCTATCTTTCTCTGTTGTGTTGAAATGATGTTTCCTACGTCTCTCTCTCTCTCTCTTTCTCTTTCTCTGCATGCGTGGCTGGCAATCGTAGCATATATGTTGCTTTGTACGGTACCGATATGTGAAAATATAGAGAGCCCCTAGTAATAGGCTAATTTGCAATCACGTATGAAACAATCGATTATCGATCTCGTTCACGAATATATTTATTTACACTCGTTACGTATTCGTAGTTTTGTGACATTATTTACGATTTTTTATACAAATATTTCTCTCTTTCATTCGTATATTTTTTTTTATATTCGGTTTCGATTAGATCGAGAAAATTTTTGTCATATATATATATGTGTATACACACACACATGTATCTCTTTGTTTTATTTTTATTTTTATTTCTGTCCGAAGTAAAGTGAGTAACACAATGACAACTCGCATATAAATATATATATATATATATATATATATATATATATATATATATAAATATTTCTTTCTATCTTTCTCTGTTGTGTTGAAATGATGTTTCCTACGTCTCTCTCTCTCTCTTTCTCTCTCTCTCTCTTTCTCTGCATGCGTGGCTGGCAATCGTAGCATATATGTTGCTTTGTACGGTACCGATATGTGAAAATATAGAGAGCCCCTAGTAATAGGCTAATTTGCAATCACGTATGAAACAATCGATTATCGATCTCGTTCACGAATATATTTATTTACACTCGTTACGTATTCGTAGTTTTGTGACATTATTTACGATTTTTTATACAAATATTTCTCTCTTTCATTCGTATATTTTTTTTTATATTCGGTTTCGATTAGATCGAGAAAATTTTTGTCATATATATATATGTGTATACACACACACATATATCTCTTTGTTTAATTTTTATTTTTATTTCTGTCCGAAGTAACGTGAGTAACACAATGACAACTCGCATATAAATATATATATATATATATATATATATATATATATAAATATTTCTTTCTGTCTTTCTCTGTTGTGTTGAAATGATGTTTCCTACGTCTCTCTCTCTCTCTCTTTCCCTCTCTCTCTCTCTCTCTCTCTCTCTCTTTCTCTTTCTCTGCATGCGTGGCTGGCAATCGTAGCATATATGTTGCTTTGCACGGTACCGATATGTGAAAATATAGAGAGCCCCTTTTAATAGGCTAATTTGCAATCACGTATGAAACATTTGATGATCGATCTCGTTCACGAATATGTTTATTTACATTCGTTACGTATTCGTAGTTTTGTGACATTATTTACGATTTTTTATACAAATATTTCTCTCTTTCATTCGTATATTTTTTTTTATATTCGGTTTCGATTAGATCGAGAAAATTTTTGTCATTTATATATATGAGTATACACACACACATGTATCTCTTTGTTTTATTTTTATTTTTATTTCTGTCCGAAGTAAAGTGAGTAACACAATGACAACTTGCATATAAATATATATATATATATATATATATATATATATATATATAAATATTTCTTTCTGTCTTTCTCTGTTGTGTTGAAATGATGTTTCCTACGTCTCTCTCTCTCTCTCTCTCTCTCTCTCTCTCTTTCTCTGCATGCGTGGCTGGCAATCGTAGCATATATGATGCTTTGTACGGTACCGATATGTGAAAATATAGAGAGCCCCTAGTAATAGGCTAATTTGCAATCACGTATGAAACAATCGATTATCGATCTCGTTCACGAGTATATTTATTTACATTCGTCACGTATTCGTTGTTTTGTGACATTATTTACGATTTTTTATACAAATATTTCTCTCTTTCATTCGTTTATTTTTTTTTATATTCGGTTTCGATTAGATCGAGAAAATTTTTGTCATATATATATATGTGTATACACACACACATGTATCTCTTTGTTTTATTTTTATTTTTATTTCTGTCCGAAGTAACGTGAGTAACACAATGACAACTCGCATATAAATATATATATATATATATATATATATATATATAAATATTTCTTTCTGCCTTTCTCTGTTGTGTTGAAATGATGTTTCCTACGTCTCTCTCTCTCTCTCTCTCTCTCTCTCTCTCTCTCTTTCTCTGCATGCGTGGCTGGCAATCGTAGCATATATGTTGCTTTGCACGGTACCGATATGTGAAAATATAGAGAGCCCCTTGTAATAGGCTAATTTGCAATCACGTATGAAACATTTGATGATCGATCTCGTTCACGAATATATTTATTTACATTCGTTACGTATTCGTAGTTTTGTGACATTATTTACGATTTTTTATACAAATATTTCTCTCTTTCATTCGTATATTTTTTTTTATATTCGGTTTCGATTAGATCGAGAAAATTTTTGTCATATATATATATGTGTATACACACACACATGTATCTCTTTGTTTTATTTTTATTTTTATTTCTGTCCGAAGTAAAGTGAGTAACACAATGACAACTCGCATATAAATATATATATATATATATATATATATATATATATAAATATTTCTTTCTATCTTTCTCTGTTTTGTTGAAATGATGTTTCCTACGTCTCTCTCTCTCTCTCTCTCTCTCTCTCTCTCTTTCTCTGCATGCGTGGCTGGCAATCGTAGCATATATGTTGCTTTGTACGGTACCGATATGTGAAAATATAGAGAGCCCTTAGTAATAGGCTAATTTGCAATCACGTATGAAACAATCGATTATCGATCTCGTTCACGAATATATTTATTTACACTCGTTACGTATTCGTAGTTTTGTGACATTATTTACGATTTTTTATACAAATATTTCTCTCTTTCATTCGTATATTTTTTTTTATATTCGGTTTCGATTAGATCGAGAAAATTTTTGTCATATATATATATGTGTATACACACACACATGTATCTCTTTGTTTTATTTTTATTTTTATTTCTGTCCGAAGTAAAGTGAGTAACACAATGACAACTCGCATATAAATATATATATATATATATATATATATATATATATATATAAATATTTCTTTCTATCTTTCTCTGTTGTGTTGAAATGATGTTTCCTACGTCTCTCTCTCTCTCTCTCTTTCTCTTTCTCTGCATACGTGGCTGGCAATCGTAGCATATATGTTGCTTTGTACGGTACCGATATGTGAAAATATAGAGAGCCCCTAGTAATAGGCTAATTTGCAATCACGTATGAAACAATCGATTATCGATCTCGTTCACGAATA
The DNA here is from genome assembly GCA_918808275.2 of Dolichovespula sylvestris. Classification (NCBI taxonomy): domain Eukaryota; kingdom Metazoa; phylum Arthropoda; class Insecta; order Hymenoptera; family Vespidae; genus Dolichovespula; species Dolichovespula sylvestris. The sequence continues at coordinate 561,744 of OU964976.1, forward strand.
TATTTATTTACACTCGTTACGTATTCGTAGTTTTGTGACATTATTTACGATTTTTTATACAAATATTTCTCTCTTTCATTCGTATATTTTTTTTTATATTCGGTTTCGATTAGATCGAGAAAATTTTTGTCATATATATATATGTGTATACACACACACATGTATCTCTTTGTTTTATTTTTATTTTTATTTCTGTCCGAAGTAACGTGAGTAACACAATGACAACTCGCATATAAATATATATATATATATATATATATATATATATATATATATATAAATATTTCTTTCTATCTTTCTCTGTTGTGTTGAAATGATGTTTCCTACGTCTCTCTCTCTCTCTCTCTTTCTCTTTCACTGCATGCGTGGCTGGCAATCGTAGCATATATGTTGCTTTGTACGGTACCGATATGTGAAAATATAGAGAGCCCCTAGTAATAGGCTAATTTGCAATCACGTATGAAACAATCGATTATCGATCTCGTTCACGAATATATTTATTTACATTCGTTACGTATTCGTAGTTTTGAGACATTATTTACGGTTTTTTATACAAATATTTCTCTCTTTCATTCGTATATTTTTTTTTATATTCGGTTTCGATTAGATCGAGAAAATTTTTGTCATATATATATATATGTGTATACACACACACATGTATCTCTTTGTTTTATTTTTATTTTTATTTCTGTCCGAAGTAAAGTGAGTAACACAATGACAACTCGCATATAAATATATATATATATATATATATATATATATATATATATATATATATATATATAAATATTTCTTTCTATCTTTCTCTGTTGTGTTGAAATGATGTTTCCTACGTCTCTCTCTCTCTCTCTCTCTCTCTCTCTCTCTCTCTTTCTCTGCATGCGTGGCTGGCAATCGTAGCATATATGTTGCTTTGCACGGTACCGATATGTGAAAATATAGAGAGCCCCTAGTAATAGGCTAATTTGCAATCACGTATGAAACATTTGATGATCGATCTCGTCCACGAATATATTTATTTACATTCGTTACGTATTCGTAGTTTTGTGACATTATTTACGATTTTTTATACAAATATTTCTCTCGTTCATTCGTATATTTTTTTTTATATTCGGTTTCGATTAGGTCGAGAAAATTTTTGTCATATATATATACGTGTATACACACACACATGTATCTCTTTGTTTTATTTTTATTTTTATTTCTGTCCGAAGTAACGTGAGTAACACAATGACAACTCGCATATAAATATATATATATATATATATATATATATATATATATATATATATATAAATATTTCTTTCTATCTTTCTCTGTTGTGTTGAAATGATGTTTCCTACGTCTCTCTCTCTCTCTCTCTCTCTCTCTTTCTCTGCATGCGTGGCTGGCAATCGTAGCATATATGTTGCTTTGCACGGTACCGATATGTGAATATATAGAGAGCCCCTTGTAATAGGCTAATTTGCAATCACGTATGAAACAATCGATTATCGATCTCGTTCACGAATATATTTATTTACACTCGTTACGTATTCGTAGTTTTGTGACATTATTTACGATTTTTTATACAAATATTTCTCTCTTTCATTCGTATATTTTTTTTTATATTCGGTTTCGATTAGATCGAGAAAATTTTTGTCATATATATATATGTGTATACACACACATGTATCTCTTTGTTTTATTTTTATTTTTATTTCTGTCCGAAGTAACGTGAGTAACACAATGACAACTCGCATATAAATATATATATATAAATATTTCTTTCTATCTTTCTCTGTTGTGTTGAAATGATGTTTCCTACGTCTCTCTCTCTCTCTCTCTCTCTCTCTCTCTCTCTCTTTCTCTGCATGCGTGGCTGGCAATCGTAGCATATATGTTGCTTTGCACGGTACCGATATGTGAAAATATAGAGAGCCCCTTGTAATAGGCTAATTTGCAATCACGTATGAAACAATCGATTATCGATCTCGTTCACGAATATATTTATTTACACTCGTTACGTATTCGTAGTTTTGTGACATTATTTACGATTTTTTATACAAATATTTCTCTCTTTCATTCGTATATTTTTTTTTATATTCGGTTTCGATTAGATCGAGAAAATTTTTGTCATATATATATATGTGTATACACACACACATGTATCTCTTTGTTTTATTTTTATTTTTATTTCTGTCCGAAGTAACGTGAGTAACACAATGACAACTCGCATATAAATATATATATATATATATATATATATGTATATATATATATAAATATTTCTTTCTATCTTTCTCTGTTGTGTTGAAATGATGTTTCCTACGTCTCTCTCTCTCTCTCTCTTTCTCTTTCTCTGCATGCGTGGCTGGCAATCGTAGCATATATGTTGCTTTGTACGGTACCGATATGTGAAAATATAGAGAGCCCCTATTAATAGGCTAATTTGCAATCACGTATGAAACAATCTATTATCGATCTCGTTCACGAATATATTTATTTACATTCGTTACGCATTCGTAGTTTTGTGACATTATTTACGATTTTTTATACAAATATTTCTCTCTTTCATTCGTATATTTTTTTTTATATTCGGTTTCGATTAGATCGAGAAAATTTTTGTCATATATATATATGTGTATACACACACACATGTATCTCTTTGTTTTATTTTTATTTTTATTTCTGTCCGAAGTAAAGTGAGTAACACAATGACAACTCGCATATAAATATATATATATATATATATATATATATATATAAATATTTCTTTCTATCTTTCTCTGTTGTGTTGAAATGATGTTTCCTACGTCTCTCTCTCTCTCTCTCTCTCTCTCTCTCTTTCTCTGCATGCGTGGCTGGCAATCGTAGCATATATGTTGCTTTGTACGGTACCGATATGTGAAAATATAGAGAGCCCCTAGTAATAGGCTAATTTGCAATCACGTATGAAACAATCGATTATCGATCTCGTTCACGAATATATTTATTTACATTCGTTACGTATTCGTAGTTTTGTGACATTATTTACGATTTTTTATACAAATATTTCTCTCTTTCATTCGTATATTTTTTTTTATATTCGGTTTCGATTAGATCGTGAAAATTTTTGTCATATATATATATGTGTATACACACACACATGTCTCTCTTTGTTTTATTTTTATTTTTATTTCTGTCCGAAGTAACGTGAGTAACACAATGACAACTCGCATATAAATATATATATATATATATATATATATATATATATATATATATAAATATTTCTTTCTGTCTTTCTCTGTTGTGTTGAAATGATGTTTCCTACGTCTCTCTCTCTCTCTCTTTCTCTCTCTCTCTCTCTCTCTCTCTCTCTTTCTCTTTCTCTGCATGCGTGGCTGGCAATCGTAGCATATATGTTGCTTTGCACGGTACCGATATGTGAAAATATAGAGAGCCCCTTGTAATAGGCTAATTTGCAATCACGTATGAAACATTTGATGATCGATCTCGTTCACGAATATATTTATTTACATTCGTTATGTATTCGTAGTTTTGTGACATTATTTACGATTTTTTATACAAATATTTCTCTCTTTCATTCGTATATTTTTTTTTATATTCGGTTTCGATTAGATCGCGAAAATTTTTGTCATATATATATATGTGTATACACACACACATGTCTCTCTTTGTTTTATTTTTATTTTTATTTCTGTCCGAAGTAACGTGAGTAACACAATGACAACTCGCATATAAATATATATATATATATATATATATATATATATATATATATATATATAAATATTTCTTTCTGTCTTTCTCTGTTGTGTTGAAATGATGTTTCCTACGTCTCTCTCTCTCTCTCTCTTTCTCTCTCTCTCTCTCTCTCTCTCTCTTTCTCTTTCTCTGCATGCGTGGCTGGCAATCGTAGCATATATGTTGCTTTGCACGGTACCGATATGTGAAAATATAGAGAGCCCCTTGTAATAGGCTAATTTGCAATCACGTATGAAACATTGGATGATCGATCTCGTTCACGAATATATTTATTTACATTCGTTACGTATTCGTAGTTTTGTGACATTATTTACGATTTTTTATACAAATATTTCTCTCTTTCATTCGTATATTTTTTTTTATATTCGGTTTCGATTAGATCGAGAAAATTTTTGTCATATATATATATGTGTATACACACACACATGTATCTCTTTGTTTTATTTTTATTTTTATTTCTGTCCAAAGTAACGTGAGTAACACAATGTCAACTCGCATATAAATATATATATATATATATATATATATATATATATATATATATAAATATTTCTTTCTATCTTTCTCTGTTGTGTTGAAATGATGTTTCCTACGTCTCTCTCTCTCTCTCTCTTTCTCTTTCTCTGCATGCGTGCCTGGCAATCGTAGCATATATGTTGCTTTGTACGGTACCGATATGTGAAAATATAGAGAGCCCCTATTAATAGGCTAATTTGCAATCACGTATGAAACAATCTATTATCGATCTCGTTCACGAATATATTTATTTACATTCGTTACGTATTCGTAGTTTTGTGACATTATTTACGATTTTTTATACAAATATTTCTCTCTTTCATTCGTATATTTTTTTTTATATTCGGTTTCGATTAGATCGAGAAAATTTTTGTCATATATATATATGTGTATACACACACACATGTATCTCTTTGTTTTATTTTTATTTTTATTTCTGTCCGAAGTAAAGTGAGTAACACAATGACAACTCGCATATAAATATATATATATATATATATATATATATATATATATATAAATATTTCTTTCTATCTTTCTCTGTTGTGTTGAAATGATGTTTCCTACGTCTCTTTCTCTCTCTCTCTCTCTCTCTCTCTCTTTCTCTGCATGCGTGGCTGGCAATCGTAGCATATATGTTGCTTTGTACGGTACCGATATGTGAAAATATAGAGAGCCCCTAGTAATAGGCTAATTTGCAATCACGTATGAAACAATCGATTATCGATCTCGTTCACGAATATATTTATTTACACTCGTTACGTATTCGTAGTTTTGTGACATTATTTACGATTTTTTATACAAATATTTCTCTCTTTCATTCGTATATTTTTTTTTATATTCGGTTTCGATTAGATCGAGAAAATTTTTGTCATATATATATATGTGTATACACACACATGTATCTCTTTGTTTTATTTTTATTTTTATTTCTGTCCGAAGTAACGTGAGTAACACAATGACAACTCGCATATAAATATATATATATATATATATATATATATATATATATATATAAATATTTCTTTCTAACTTTCTCTGTTGTGTTGAAATGATGT
>OU964976.1:572067-594567 GCA_918808275.2 Dolichovespula sylvestris
ATATATATATATATATATATATATATATATATATTTCTTTCTATCTTTCTCTGGTGTGTTGAAATGATGTTTCCTAGGTCTCTCTCTCTCTCTCTCTCTCTCACTCTCTCTCTCTCTCTCTCTCTCTCTCTCACTCTCTCTCTTTCTCTTTCCCTGCATGCGTGGTTGGCAATCGTAGCATATGTGTTGCTTTGTACGGTACCAATATGTGAAAATATAGAGAGCCCCTAGTAATAGGCTAATTTGCAATCACGTAAGGAACAATCGATTATCGACCTCGTTCACGAATATATTAATTTACACTCGTTACGTATTCGTAGTTTTGTGACATTATTTACGATTTTTTATACAAATATTTAACGCTTTCATTCGTTTATTTTTTGTATCATCCTTTTCGATTAGATCGTGAAAATTTTTGTCATATATATATATATATGTGTATACACACACACATATACCTCTTTGTTTTATTTTATTTTTATTTCTGTCCGAAGTAACGTGAGTTACACAATGACAACTCGCATATAAATATATATATATATATATATATATATATATATATATAAATATTTCTTTCTATCTATCTCTGTTGTGTTTAAATGATGTTTCCTACGTCTCTCTCTCTCTCTCTCTCTCTCTCTCTCTCTCTATCTATCTCTCTCTCTTTCTCTTTCTCTGCATGCGTGGTTGGCAATCGCAGCATATATGTTGCTTTGTACGGTACCGATATGTGAAAATATAGAGAGTCCCAAGTAATAGGCTAATTTGCAATCACGTATGAAACATTTGATGATCGATCTCGTTCACGAATATATTTATTTACACTCGTTACGTATTCGTAGTTTTGTGACATTATTTACGATTTTTTATACAAATATTTCTCTCTTTCATTCGTATATTTTTTTTTATATTCGGTTTCGATTAGATCGAGAAAATTTTTGTCATATATATATATGTGTATACACACACATGTATCTCTTTGTTTTATTTTTATTTTTATTTCTGTCCGAAGTAAAGTGAGTAACACAATGACAACTCGCATATAAATATATATATATATATATATATATATATATATATATATATATATAAATATTTCTTTCTATCTTTCTCTGTTGTCTTGAAATGATGTTTCCTACGTCTCTCTCTCTCTCTCTCTCTCTCTCTCTCTCTTTCTCTGCATGCGTGGCTGGCAATCGTAGCATATATGTTGCTTTGTACGGTACCGATATGTGAAAATATAGAGAGCCCCTAGTAATAGGCTAATTTGCAATCACGTATGAAACAATCGATTATCGATCTCGTTCACGAATATATTTATTTACACTCGTTACGTATTCGTAGTTTTGTGACATTATTTACGATTTTTTATACAAATATTTCTCTCTTTCATTCGTATATTTTTTTTTATATTCGGTTTCGATTAGATCGAGAAAATTTTTGTCATATATATATATGTGTATACACACACACATGTATCTCTTTGTTTTATTTTTATTTTTATTTCTGTCCGAAGTAACGTGAGTAACACAATGACAACTCGCATATAAATATATATATATATATATATATATATATATATATATATAAATATTTCTTTCTGTCTTTCTCTGTTGTGTTGAAATGATGTTTCCTACGTCTCTCTCTCTCTCTCTCTTTCTCTCTCTCTCTCTCTCTCTCTCTCTTTCTCTTTCTCTGCATGCGTGGCTGGCAATCGTAGCATATATGTTGCTTTGCACGGTACCGATATGTGAAAATATAGAGAGCCCCTTGTAATAGGCTAATTTGCAATCACGTATGAAACATTGGATGATCGATCTCGTTCACGAATATATTTATTTACATTCGTTACGTATTCGTAGTTTTGTGACATTATTTACGATTTTTTATACAAATATTTCTCTCTTTCATTCGTATATTTTTTTTTATATTCGGTTTCGATTAGATCGAGAAAATTTTTGTCATATATATATATGTGTATACACACACACATGTATCTCTTTGTTTTATTTTTATTTTTATTTCTGTCCAAAGTAACGTGAGTAACACAATGACAACTCGCATATAAATATATATATATATATATATATATATATATATATATATATATAAATATTTCTTTCTATCTTTCTCTGTTGTGTTGAAATTATGTTTCCTACGTCTCTCTCTCTCTCTCTCTCTCTCTCTTTCTCTGCATGCGTGGCTGGCAATCGTAGCATATATGTTGCTTTGTACGGTACCGATATGTGAAAATATAGAGAGCCCCTAGTAATAGGCTAATTTGCAATCACGTATGAAACAATCGATTATCGATCTCGTTCACGAATATATTTATTTACACTCGTTACGTATTCGTAGTTTTGTGACATTATTTACGATTTTTTATACAAATATTTCTCTCTTTCATTCGTATATTTTTTTTTTATATTCGGTTTCGATTAGATCGAGAAAATTTTTGTCATATATATATATGTGTATACACACAAATGTATCTCTTTGTTTTATTTTTATTTTTATTTCTGTCCGAAGTAACGTGAGTAACACAATGACAACTCGCATATAAATATATATATATATATATATATATATATATATATAAATATTTCTTTCTATCTTTCTCTGTTGTGTTGAAATGATGTTTCCTACGTCTCTCTCTCTCTCTCTCTCTCTCTTTCTCTGTCTCTCTCTTTCTCTTTCTCTGCATGCATGGATGGCAATCGCAGCATATATGTTGCTTTGTACGGTACCAATATGTGAAAATATAGAGAGCCCCTAGTAATAGGCTAATTTGCAATCACGGATGAAACATTTGATGATCGATCTCGTTCACGAACATATTTATTTACACTCGTTACGTATTCGTAGTTTGTGACATTATTTACGATTTTTTGTACAAATATTTATCTCTTTCATTCGTTTATCATTATTATATTCGTTTTCGTTTAGATCGAGGAAATTTTTGTCATATATATATATGTGTGTACACACACACATATATCTCTTTGTTTTATTTTTATTTTTATTTCTGTCCGAAGTAACGTGAGTTACACAATGACAATACGCATATAAATATATATGTATATATATATATATATATATATATATATATATATATATATTTCTTTCTATCTTTCTCTGGTGTGTTGAAATGATGTTTCCTAGGTCTCTCTCTCTCTCTCTCTCTCTCACTCTCTCTCTCTCTCTCTCTCTCACTCTCTCTCTTTCTCTTTCCCTGCATGCGTGGTTGGCAATCGTAGCATATGTGTTGCTTTGTACGGTACCAATATGTGAAAATATAGAGAGCCCCTAGTAATAGGCTAATTTGCAATCACGTAAGGAACAATCGATTATCGACCTCGTTCACGAATATATTAATTTACACTCGTTACGTATTCGTAGTTTTGTGACATTATTTACGATTTTTTATACAAATATTTAACGCTTTCATTCGTTTATTTTTTGTATCTTCCTTTTCGATTAGATCGTGAAAATTTTTGTCATATATATATATATATGTGTATACACACACACATATACCTCTTTGTTTTATTTTATTTTTATTTCTGTCCGAAGTAACGTGAGTTACACAATGACAACTCGCATATAAATATATATATATATATATATATATATATATATATATATATATAAATATTTCTTTCTATCTATCTCTGTTGTGTTTAAATGATGTTTCCTACGTCTCTCTCTCTCTCTCTCTCTCTCTCTCTCTCTCTATCTATCTCTCTCTCTTTCTCTTTCTCTGCATGCGTGGTTGGCAATCGCAGCATATATGTTGCTTTGTACGGTACCGATATGTGAAAATATAGAGAGTCCCAAGTAATAGGCTAATTTGCAATCACGTATGAAACATTTGATGATCGATCTCGTTCACGAATATATTTATTTACACTCGTTACGTATTCGTAGTTTTGTGACATTATTTACGATTTTTTATACAAATATTTCTCTCTTTCATTCGTATATTTTTTTTTATATTCGGTTTCGATTAGATCGAGAAAATTTTTGTCATATATATATATGTGTATACACACACACATGTATCTCTTTGTTTTATTTTTATTTTTATTTCTGTCCGAAGTAACGTGAGTAACACAATGACAACTCGCATATAAATATATATATATATATATATATATATATATATATATATATATATAAAAATATTTCTTTCTATCTTTCTCTGTTGTGTTGAAATGATGTTTCCTACGTCTCTCTCTCTCTCTCTCTTTCTCTTTCTCTGCATGCGTGGCTGGCAATCGTAGCATATATGTTGCTTTGTACGGTAGCGATATGTGAAAATATAGAGAGCCCCTATTAATAGGCTAATTTGCAATCACGTATGAAACAATCTATTATCGATCTCGTTCACGAATATATTTATTTACATTCGTTACGTATTCGTAGTTTTGTGACATTATTTACGATTTTTTATACAAATATTTCTCTCTTTCATTCGTATATTTTTTTTTATATTCGGTTTCGATTAGATCGAGAAAATTTTTGTCATATATATATATGTGTATACACACACACATGTATCTCTTTGTTTTATTTTTATTTTTATTTCTGTCCGAAGTAAAGTGAGTAACACAATGACAACTCGCATATAAATATATATATATATATATATATATATATATATATATAAATATTTCTTTCTATCTTTCTCTGTTGTGTTGAAATGATGTTTCCTACGTCTCTCTCTCTCTCTCTCTCTCTCTCTCTCTCTCTTTCTCTGCATGCGTGGCTGGCAATCGTAGCATATATGTTGCTTTGTACGGTACCGATATGTGAAAATATAGAGAGCCCCTAGTAATAGGCTAATTTGCAATCACGTATGAAACAATCGATTATCGATCTCGTTCACGAATATATTTATTTACACTCGTTACGTATTCGTAGTTTTGTGACATTATTTACGATTTTTTATACAAATATTTCTCTCTTTCATTCGTATATTTTTTTTTATATTCGGTTTCGATTAGATCGAGAAAATTTTTGTCATATATATATATGTGTATACACACACATGTATCTCTTTGTTTTATTTTTATTTTTATTTCTGTCCGAAGTAACGTGAGTAACACAATGACAACTCGCATATAAATATATATATATATATATATATATATATATATATATAAATATTTCTTTCTAACTTTCTCTGTTGTGTTGAAATGATGTTTCCTACGTCTCTCTCTCTCTCTCTCTCTCTCTCTCTCTCTTTCTCTGCATGCGTGGCTGGCAATCGTAGCATATATGTTGCTTTGTACGGTACCGATATGTGAAAATATAGAGAGCCCCTAGTAATAGGCTAATTTGCAATCACGTATGAAACAATCGATTATCGATCTCGTTCACGAATATATTTATTTACATTCGTTACGTATTCGTAGTTTTGTGACATTATTTACGATTTTTTATACAAATATTTCTCTCTTTCATTCGTATATTTTTTTTTATATTCGGTTTCGATTAGATCGCGAAAATTTTTGTCATATATATATATGTGTATACACACACACATGTCTCTCTTTGTTTTATTTTTATTTTTATTTCTGTCCGAAGTAACGTGAGTAACACAATGACAACTCGCATATAAATATATATATATATATATATATATATATATATATATATAAATATTTCTTTCTGTCTTTCTCTGTTGTGTTGAAATGATGTTTCCTACGTCTCTCTCTCTCTCTCTCTCTTTCTCTCTCTCTCTCTCTCTCTCTTTCTCTCTCTCTTTCTCTTTCTCTGCATGCGTGGCTGGCAATCGTAGCATATATGTTGCTTTGCACGGTACCGATATGTGAAAATATAGAGAGCCCCTTGTAATAGGCTAATTTGCAATCACGTATGAAACATTTGATGATCGATCTCGTTCACGAATATATTTATTTACATTCGTTACGTATTCGTAGTTTTGTGACATTATTTACGATTTTTTATACAAATATTTCTCTCTTTCATTCGTATATTTTTTTTTATATTCGGTTTCGATTAGATCGAGAAAATTGTTGTCATATATATATATGTGTATACACACACACATGTATCTCTTTGTTTTATTTTTATTTTTATTTCTGTCCGAAGTAAAGTGAGTAACACAATGACAACTCGCATATAAATATATATATATATATATATATATATATATATATATATATATAAATATTTCTTTCTATCTTTCTCTGTTGTGTTGAAATGATGTTTCCTACGTCTCTCTCTCTCTCTCTCTCTCTCTCTCTCTCTTTCTCTGCATGCGTGGCTGGCAATCGTAGCATATATGTTGCTTTGTACGGTACCGATATGTGAAAATATAGAGAGCCCCTAGTAATAGGCTAATTTGCAATCACGTATGAAACAATCGATTATCGATCTCGTTCACGAATATATTTATTTACACTCGCTACGTATTCGTAGTTTTGTGACATTATTTACGATTTTTTATACAAATATTTCTCTCTTTCATTCGTATATTTTTTTTTATATTCGGTTTCGATTAGATCGAGAAAATTTTTGTCATATATATATATGTGTATACACACACACATGTATCTCTTTGTTTTATTTTTATTTTTATTTCTGTCCGAAGTAACGTGAGTAACACAATGACAACTCGCATATAAATATATATATATATATATATATATATATATATATATATATAAATATTTCTTTCTATCTTTCTCTGTTGTGTTGAAATGATGTTTCCTACGTCTCTCTCTCTCTCTCTCTTTCTCTTTCTCTGCATGCGTGGCTGGCAATCGTAGCATATATGTTGCTTTGTACGGTACCGATATGTGAAAATATAGAGAGCCCCTATTAATAGGCTAATTTGCAATCACGTATGAAACAATCTATTATCGATCTCGTTCACGAATATATTTATTTACATTCGTTACGTATTCGTAGTTTTGTGACATTATTTACGATTTTTTATACAAATATTTCTCTCTTTCATTCGTATATTTTTTTTTATATTCGGTTTCGATTAGATCGAGAAAATTTTTGTCATATATATATATGTGTATACACACACACATGTATCTCTTTGTTTTATTTTTATTTTTATTTCTGTCCGAAGTAAAGTGAGTAACACAATGACAACTCGCATATAAATATATATATATATATATATATATATATATATAAATATTTCTTTCTATCTTTCTCTGTTGTGTTGAAATGATGTTTCCTACGTCTCTCTCTCTCTCTCTCTCTCTCTCTCTCTTTCTCTGCATGCGTGGCTGGCAATCGTAGCATATATGTTGCTTTGTACGGTACCGATATGTGAAAATATAGAGAGCCCCTAGTAATAGGCTAATTTGCAATCACGTATGAAACAATCGATTATCGATCTCGTTCACGAATATATTTATTTACACTCGCTACGTATTCGTAGTTTTGTGACATTATTTACGATTTTTTATACAAATATTTCTCTCTTTCATTCGTATATTTTTTTTTATATTCGGTTTCGATTAGATCGAGAAAATTTTTGTCATATATATATATGTGTATACACACACATGTATCTCTTTGTTTTATTTTTATTTTTATTTCTGTCCGAAGTAACGTGAGTAACACAATGACAACTCGCATATAAATATATATATATATATATATATATATATATATATATATAAATATTTCTTTCTGTCTTTCTCTGTTGTGTTGAAATGATGTTTCCTACGTCTCTCTCTCTCTCTCTCTCTCTCTCTCTTTCTCTGCATGCGTGGCTGGCAATCGTAGCATATATGTTGCTTTGTACGGTACCGATATGTGAAAATATAGAGAGCCCCTAGTAATAGGCTAATTTGCAATCACGTATGAAACAATCGATTATCGATCTCGTTCACGAATATATTTATTTACACTCGTTACGTATTCGTAGTTTTGTGACATTATTTACGATTTTTTATACAAATATTTCTCTCTTTCATTCGTATATTTTTTTTTATATTCGGTTTCGATTAGATCGAGAAAATTTTTGTCATATATATATATGTGTATACACACACACATGTATCTCTTTGTTTTATTTTTATTTTTATTTCTGTCCGAAGTAACGTGAGTAACACAATGACAACTCGCATATAAATATATATATATATATATATATATATATATATATATATATATAAATATTTCTTTCTATCTTTCTCTGTTGTGTTGAAATGATGTTTCCTACGTCTCTCTCTCTCTCTCTCTTTCTCTTTCTCTGCATGCGTGGCTGGCAATCGTAGCATATATGTTGCTTTGTACGGTACCGATATGTGAAAATATAGAGAGCCCCTATTAATAGGCTAATTTGCAATCACGTATGAAACAATCTATTATCGATCTCGTTCACGAATATATTTATTTACATTCGTTACGTATTCGTAGTTTTGTGACATTATTTACGATTTTTTATACAAATATTTCTCTCTTTCATTCGTATATTTTTTTTTATATTCGGTTTCGATTAGATCGAGAAAATTTTTGTCATATATATATATGTGTATACACACACACATGTATCTCTTTGTTTTATTTTTATTTTTATTTCTGTCCGAAGTAAAGTGAGTAACACAATGACAACTCGCATATAAATATATATATATATATATATATATATATATATATATATATATAAATATTTCTTTCTATCTTTCTCTGTTGTGTTGAAATGATGTTTCCTACGTCTCTCTCTCTCTCTCTCTCTCTCTCTCTCTTTCTCTGCATGCGTGGCTGGCAATCGTAGCATATATGTTGCTTTCTACGGTACCGATATGTGAAAATATAGAGAGCCCCTAGTAATAGGCTAATTTGCAATCACGTATGAAACAATCGATTATCGATCTCGTTCACGAATATATTTATTTACACTCGCTACGTATTCGTAGTTTTGTGACATTATTTACGATTTTTTATACAAATATTTCTCTCTTTCATTCGTATATTTTTTTTTATATTCGGTTTCGATTAGATCGAGAAAATTTTTGTCATATATATATATGTGTATACACACACACATGTATCTCTTTGTTTTATTTTTATTTTTATTTCTGTCCGAAGTAACGTGAGTAACACAATGACAACTCGCATATAAATATATATATATATATATATATATATATATATATATATATATAAATATTTCTTTCTATCTTTCTCTGTTGTGTTGAAATGATGTTTCCTACGTCTCTCTCTCTCTCTCTCTTTCTCTTTCTCTGCATGCGTGGCTGGCAATCGTAGCATATATGTTGCTTTGTACGGTACCGATATGTGAAAATATAGAGAGCCCCTATTAATAGGCTAATTTGCAATCACGTATGAAACAATCTATTATCGATCTCGTTCACGAATATATTTATTTACATTCGTTACGTATTCGTAGTTTTGTGACATTATTTACGATTTTTTATACAAATATTTCTCTCTTTCATTCGTATATTTTTTTTTATATTCGGTTTCGATTAGATCGAGAAAATTTTTGTCATATATATATATGTGTATACACACACACATGTATCTCTTTGTTTTATTTTTATTTTTATTTCTGTCCGAAGTAAAGTGAGTAACACAATGACAACTCGCATATAAATATATATATATATATATATATATATATATATATAAATATTTCTTTCTATCTTTCTCTGTTGTGTTGAAATGATGTTTCCTACGTCTCTCTCTCTCTCTCTCTCTCTCTCTCTCTTTCTCTGCATGCGTGGCTGGCAATCGTAGCATATATGTTGCTTTGTACGGTACCGATATGTGAAAATATAGAGAGCCCCTAGTAATAGGCTAATTTGCAATCACGTATGAAACAATCGATTATCGATCTCGTTCACGAATATATTTATTTACACTCGCTACGTATTCGTAGTTTTGTGACATTATTTACGATTTTTTATACAAATATTTCTCTCTTTCATTCGTATATTTTTTTTTATATTCGGTTTCGATTAGATCGAGAAAATTTTTGTCATATATATATATGTGTATACACACACATGTATCTCTTTGTTTTATTTTTATTTTTATTTCTGCCCGAAGTAACGTGAGTAACACAATGACAACTCGCATATAAATATATATATATATATATATATATATATATATATATATATATATAAATATTTCTTTCTGTCTTTCTCTGTTGTGTTGAAATGATGTTTCCTACGTCTCTCTCTCTCTCTCTCTCTCTCTCTCTTTCTCTGCATGCGTGGCTGGCAATCGTAGCATATATGTTGCTTTGTACGGTACCGATATGTGAAAATATAGAGTGCCCCTAGTAATAGGCTAATTTGCAATCACGTATGAAACAATCGATTATCGATCTCGTTCACGAATATATTTATTTACACTCGTTACGTATTCGTAGTTTTGTGACATTATTTACGATTTTTTATACAAATATTTCTCTCTTTCATTCGTATATTTTTTTTTATATTCGGTTTCGATTAGATCGAGAAAATTTTTGTCATATATATATATGTGTATACACACACACATGTATCTCTTTGTTTTATTTTTATTTTTATTTCTGTCCGAAGTAACGTGAGTAACACAATGACAACTCGCATATAAATATATATATATATATATATATATATATATATATATAAATATTTCTTTCTATCTTTCTCTGTTGTGTTGAAATGATGTTTCCTACGTCTCTCTCTCTCTCTCTCTTTCTCTTTCTCTGCATGCGTGGCTGGCAATCGTAGCATATATGTTGCTTTGTACGGTACCGATATGTGAAAATATAGAGAGCCCCTATTAATAGGCTAATTTGCAATCACGTATGAAACAATCTATTATCGATCTCGTTCACGAATATATTTATTTACATTCGTTACGTATTCGTAGTTTTGTGACATTATTTACGATTTTTTATACAAATATTTCTCTCTTTCATTCGTATATTTTTTTTTATATTCGGTTTCGATTAGATCGAGAAAATTTTTGTCATATATATATATGTGTATACACACACACATGTATCTCTTTGTTTTATTTTTATTTTTATTTCTGTCCGAAGTAAAGTGAGTAACACAATGACAACTCGCATATAAATATATATATATATATATATATATATATATATATATATATATATATAAATATTTCTTTCTATCTTTCTCTGTTGTGTTGAAATGATGTTTCCTACGTCTCTCTCTCTCTCTCTCTTTCTCTTTCTCTGCATGCGTGGCTGGCAATCGTAGCATATATGTTGCTTTGTACGGTACCGATATGTGAAAATATAGAGAGCCCCTATTAATAGGCTAATTTGCAATCACGTATGAAACAATCTATTATCGATCTCGTTCACGAATATATTTATTTACATTCGTTACGTATTCGTAGTTTTGTGACATTATTTACGATTTTTTATACAAATATTTCTCTCTTTCATTCGTATATTTTTTTTTATATTCGGTTTCGATTAGATCGAGAAAATTTTTGTCATATATATATATGTGTATACACACACACATGTATCTCTTTGTTTTATTTTTATTTTTATTTCTGTCCGAAGTAAAGTGAGTAACACAATGACAACTCGCATATAAATATATATATATATATATATATATATATATATATATATATATAAATATTTCTTTCTATCTTTCTCTGTTGTGTTGAAATGATGTTTCCTACGTCTCTCTCTCTCTCTCTCTCTCTCTCTCTCTCTTTCTCTGCATGCGTGGCTGGCAATCGTAGCATATATGTTGCTTTGTACGGTACCGATATGTGAAAATATAGAGAGCCCCTAGTAATAGGCTAATTTGCAATCACGTATGAAACAATCGATTATCGATCTCGTTCACGAATATATTTATTTACACTCGCTACGTATTCGTAGTTTTGTGACATTATTTACGATTTTTTATACAAATATTTCTCTCTTTCATTCGTATATTTTTTTTTATATTCGGTTTCGATTAGATCGAGAAAATTTTTGTCATATATATATATGTGTATACACACACATGTATCTCTTTGTTTTATTTTTATTTTTATTTCTGTCCGAAGTAACGTGAGTAACACAATGACAACTCGCATATAAATATATATATATATATATATATATATATATATATAAATATTTCTTTCTAACTTTCTCTGTTGTGTTGAAATGATGTTTCCTACGTCTCTCTCTCTCTCTCTCTCTCTCTCTCTTTCTCTGCATGCGTGGCTGGCAATCGTAGCATATATGTTGCTTTGTACGGTACCGATATGTGAAAATATAGAGAGCCCCTAGTAATAGGCTAATTTGCAATCACGTATGAAACAATCGATTATCGATCTCGTTCACGAATATATTTATTTACATTCGTTACGTATTCGTAGTTTTGTGACATTATTTACGATTTTTTATACAAATATTTCTCTCTTTCATTCGTATATTTTTTTTTATATTCGGTTTCGATTAGATCGCGAAAATTTTTGTCATATATATATATGTGTATACACACACACATGTCTCTCTTTGTTTTATTTTTATTTTTATTTCTGTCCGAAGTAACGTGAGTAACACAATGACAACTCGCATATAAATATATATATATATATATATATATATATATATATATATATATATATATATAAATATTTCTTTCTGTCTTTCTCTGTTGTGTTGAAATGATGTTTCCTACGTCTCTCTCTCTCTCTCTCTCTTTCTCTCTCTCTCTCTCTCTCTCTCTCTCTCTCTTTCTCTTTCTCTGCATGCGTGGCTGGCAATCGTAGCATATATGTTGCTTTGCACGGTACCGATATGTGAAAATATAGAGAGCCCCTTGTAATAGGCTAATTTGCAATCACGTATGAAACATTTGATGATCGATCTCGTTCACGAATATATTTATTTACATTCGTTATGTATTCGTAGTTTTGTGACATTATTTACGATTTTTTATACAAATATTTCTCTCTTTCATTCGTATATTTTTTTTTATATTCGGTTTCGATTAGATCGCGAAAATTTTTGTCATATATATATATGTGTATACACACACACATGTCTCTCTTTGTTTTATTTTTATTTTTATTTCTGTCCGAAGTAACGTGAGTAACACAATGACAACTCGCATATAAATATATATATATATATATATATATATATATATATATAAATATTTCTTTCCATCTTTCTCTGTTGTGTTGAAATGATGTTTCCTACGTCTCTCTCTCTCTCTCTCTCTCTCTCTTTCTCTGCATGCGTGGCTGGCAATCGTAGCATATATGTTGCTTTGTACGGTACCGATATGTGAAAATATAGAGAGCCCCTAGTAATAGGCTAATTTGCAATCACGTATGAAACAATCGATTATCGATCTCGTTCACGAATATATTTATTTACACTCGTTACGTATTCGTAGTTTTGTGACATTATTTACGATTTTTTATACAAATATTTCTCTCTTTCATTCGTATATTTTTTTTTATATTCGGTTTCGATTAGATCGAGAAAATTTTTGTCATATATATATATGTGTATACACACACACATGTATCTCTTTGTTTTATTTTTATTTTTATTTCTGTCCGAAGTAACGTGAGTAACACAATGACAACTCGCATATAAATATATATATATATATATATATATATATATATAAATATTTCTTTCTATCTTTCTCTGTTGTGTTGAAATGATGTTTCCTACGTCTCTCTCTCTCTCTCTCTTTCTCTTTCTCTGCATGCGTGGCTGGCAATCGTAGCATATATGTTGCTTTGTACGGTACCGATATGTGAAAATATAGAGAGCCCCTATTAATAGGCTAATTTGCAATCACGTATGAAACAATCTATTATCGATCTCGTTCACGAATATATTTATTTACATTCGTTACGTATTCGTAGTTTTGTGACATTATTTACGATTTTTTATACAAATATTTCTCTCTTTCATTCGTATATTTTTTTTTATATTCGGTTTCGATTAGATCGAGAAAATTTTTGTCATATATATATATGTGTACACACACACACATGTATCTCTTTGTTTTATTTTTATTTTTATTTCTGTCCGAAGTAAAGTGAGTAACACAATGACAACTCGCATATAAATATATATATATATATATATATATATATATATATATATAAATATTTCTTTCTATCTTTCTCTGTTGTGTTGAAATGATGTTTCCTACGTCTCTCTCTCTCTCTCTCTCTCTCTCTCTCTCTTTCTCTGCATGCGTGGCTGGCAATCGTAGCATATATGTTGCTTTGTACGGTACCGATATGTGAAAATATAGAGAGCCCCTAGTAATAGGCTAATTTGCAATCACGTATGAAACAATCGATTATCGATCTCGTTCACGAATATATTTATTTACACTCGTTACGTATTCGTAGTTTTGTGACATTATTTACGATTTTTTATACAAATATTTCTCTCTTTCATTCGTATATTTTTTTTTATATTCGGTTTCGATTAGATCGAGAAAATTTTTGTCATATATATATATGTGTATACACACACATGTATCTCTTTGTTTTATTTTTATTTTTATTTCTGTCCGAAGTAACGTGAGTAACACAATGACAACTCGCATATAAATATATATATATATATATATATATATATAAATATTTCTTTCTAACTTTCTCTGTTGTGTTGAAATGATGTTTCCTACGTCTCTCTCTCTCTCTCTCTCTCTCTCTCTCTCTTTCTCTGCATGCGTGGCTGGCAATCGTAGCATATATGTTGCTTTGTACGGTACCGATATGTGAAAATATAGAGAGCCCCTAGTAATAGGCTAATTTGCAATCACGTATGAAACAATTGATTATCGATCTCGTTCACGAATATATTTATTTACACTCGTTACGTATTCGTAGTTTTGTGACATTATTTACGATTTTTTATACAAATATTTCTCTCTTTCATTCGTATATTTTTTTTTATATTCTGTTTCGATTAGATCGAGAAAATTTTTGTCATATATATATATGTGTATACACACACACATGTATCTCTTTGTTTTATTTTTATTTTTATTTCTGTCCGAAGTAAAGTGAGTAACACAATGACAACTCGCATATAAATATATATATATATATATATATATATATATATATAAATATTTCTTTCTATCTTTCTCTGTTGTGTTGAAATGATGTTTCCTACGTCTCTCTCTCTCTCTCTCTCTCTCTCTCTCTTTCTCTTTCTCTGCATGCGTGGCTGGCAATCGTAGCATATATGTTGCTTTGTACGGTACCGGTATGTGAAAATATAGAGAGCCCCTAGTAATAGGCTAATTTGCAATCACGTATGAAACAATCGATTATCGATCTCGTTCACGAATATATTTATTTACACTCGTTACTTATTCGTAGTTTTGTGACATTATTTACGATTTTTTATACAAATATTTCTCTCTTTCATTCGTATATTTTTTTTTATATTCGGTTTCGATTAGATCGAGAAAATTTTTGTCATATATATATATGTGTATACACACACACATGTATCTCTTTGTTTTATTTTTATTTTTATTTCTGTCCGAAGTAACGTGAGTAACACAATGACAACTCGCATATAAATATATATATATATATATATATATATATATATATATATATAAATATTTCTTTCTATCTTTCTCTGTTGTGTTGAAATGATGTTTCCTACGTCTCTCTCTCTCTCTCTCTCTCTCTCTCTCTCTCTCTCTCTTCTCTGCATGCGTGGCTGGCAATCGTAGCATATATGTTGCTTTGTACGGTACCGATATGTGAAAATATAGAGAGCCCCTAGTAATAGGCTAATTTGCAATCACGTATGAAACAATCGATTATCGATCTCGTTCACGAATATATTTATTTACACTCGTTACGTATTCGTAGTTTTGTGACATTATTTACGATTTTTTATACAAATATTTCTCTCTTTCATTCGTATATTTTTTTTTATATTCGGTTTCGATTAGATCGAGAAAATTTTTGTCATATATATATATGTGTATACACACACACATGTATCTCTTTGTTTTATTTTTATTTTTATTTCTGTCCGAAGTAACGTGAGTAACACAATGACAACTCGCATATAAATATATATATATATATATATATATATATATATATATATAAATATGTCTTTCTATCTTTCTCTGTTGTGTTGAAATGATGTTTCCTACGTCTCTCTCTCTCTCTCTCTTTCTCTTTCACTGCATGCGTGGCTGGCAATCGTAGCATATATGTTGCTTTGTACGGTACCGATATGTGAAAATATAGAGAGCCCCTAGTAATAGGCTAATTTGCAATCACGTATGAAACAATCGATTATCGATCTCGTTCACGAATATATTTATTTACACTCGTTACGTATTCGTAGTTTTGTGACATTATTTACGATTTTTTATACAAATATTTCTCTCTTTCATTCGTATATTTTTTTTTATATTCGGTTTCGATTAGATCGAGAAAATTTTTGTCATATATATATACGTGTATACACACACACATGTATCTCTTTGTTTTATTTTTATTTTTATTTCTGTCCGAAGTAACGTGAGTAACACAATGACAACTCGCATATAAATATATATATATATATATATATATATATATATATATATATATAAATATTTCTTTCTGTCTTTCTCTGTTGTGTTGAAATGATGTTTCCTACGTCTCTCTCTCTCTCTCTTTCTCTCTCTCTCTCTCTCTCTCTCTCTCTCTCTTTCTCTTTCTCTGCATGCGTGGCTGGCAATCGTAGCATATATGTTGCTTTGCACGGTACCGATATGTGAAAATATAGAGAGCCCCTATTAATAGGCTAATTTGCAATCACGTATGAAACAATCTATTATCGATCTCGTTCACGAATATATTTATTTACATTCGTTACGTATTCGTAGTTTTGTGACATTATTTACGATTTTTTATACAAATATTTCTCTCTTTCATTCGTATATTTTTTTTTATATTCGGTTTCGATTAGATCGAGAAAATTTTTGTCATATATATATATGTGTATACACACACACATGTATCTCTTTGTTTTATTTTTATTTTTATTTCTGTCCGAAGTAAAGTGAGTAACACAATGACAACTCGCATATAAATATATATATATATATATATATATATATATATAAATATTTCTTTCTATCTTTCTCTGTTGTGTTGAAATGATGTTTCCTACGTCTCTCTCTCTCTCTCTCTCTCTCTCTCTCTTTCTCTTTCTCTGCATGCGTGGCTGGCAATCGTAGCATATATGTTGCTTTGTACGGTACCGGTATGTGAAAATATAGAGAGCCCCTAGTAATAGGCTAATTTGCAATCACGTATGAAACAATCGATTATCGATCTCGTTCACGAATATATTTATTTACACTCGTTACGTATTCGTAGTTTTGTGACATTATTTACGATTTTTTATACAAATATTTCTCTCTTTCATTCGTATATTTTTTTTTATATTCGGTTTCGATTAGATCGAGAAAATTTTTGTCATATATATATATGTGTATACACACACACATGTATCTCTTTGTTTTATTTTTATTTTTATTTCTGTCCGAAGTAACGTGAGTAACACAATGACAACTCGCATATAAATATATATATATATATATATATATATATATATATATATATAAATATTTCTTTCTATCTTTCTCTGTTGTGTTGAAATGATGTTTCCTACGTCTCTCTCTCTCTCTCTCTCTCTCTCTCTCTCTCTCTCTCTTTCTCTGCATGCGTGGCTGGCAATCGTAGCATATATGTTGCTTTGTACGGTACCGATATGTGAAAATATAGAGAGCCCCTAGTAATAGGCTAATTTGCAATCACGTATGAAACAATCGATTATCGATCTCGTTCACGAATATATTTATTTACACTCGTTACGTATTCGTAGTTTTGTGACATTATTTACGATTTTTTATACAAATATTTCTCTCTTTCATTCGTATATTTTTTTTTATATTCGGTTTCGATTAGATCGAGAAAATTTTTGTCATATATATATATGTGTATACACACACACATGTATCTCTTTGTTTTATTTTTATTTTTATTTCTGTCCGAAGTAACGTGAGTAACACAATGACAACTCGCATATAAATATATATATATATATATATATATATATATATATATATATAAATATGTCTTTCTATCTTTCTCTGTTGTGTTGAAATGATGTTTCCTACGTCTCTCTCTCTCTCTCTCTTTCTCTTTCACTGCATGCGTGGCTGGCAATCGTAGCATATATGTTGCTTTGTACGGTACCGATATGTGAAAATATAGAGAGCCCCTAGTAATAGGCTAATTTGCAATCACGTATGAAACAATCGATTATCGATCTCGTTCACGAATATATTTATTTACACTCGTTACGTATTCGTAGTTTTGTGACATTATTTACGATTTTTTATACAAATATTTCTCTCTTTCATTCGTATATTTTTTTTTATATTCGGTTTCGATTAGATCGAGAAAATTTTTGTCATATATATATATGTGTATACACACACACATGTATCTCTTTGTTTTATTTTTATTTTTATTTCTGTCCGAAGTAACGTGAGTAACACAATGACAACTCGCATATAAATATATATATATATATATATATATATATATATATATATATATAAATATTTCTTTCTGTCTTTCTCTGTTGTGTTGAAATGATGTTTCCTACGTCTCTCTCTCTCTCTCTTTCTCTCTCTCTCTCTCTCTCTCTCTCTCTCTTTCTCTTTCTCTGCATGCGTGGCTGGCAATCGTAGCATATATGTTGCTTTGCACGGTACCGATATGTGAAAATATAGAGAGCCCCTATTAATAGGCTAATTTGCAATCACGTATGAAACAATCTATTATCGATCTCGTTCACGAATATATTTATTTACATTCGTTACGTATTCGTAGTTTTGTGACATTATTTACGATTTTTTATACAAATATTTCTCTCTTTCATTCGTATATTTTTTTTTATATTCGGTTTCGATTAGATCGAGAAAATTTTTGTCATATATATATATGTGTATACACACACACATGTATCTCTTTGTTTTATTTTTATTTTTATTTCTGTCCGAAGTAAAGTGAGTAACACAATGACAACTCGCATATAAATATATATATATATATATATATATATATATATATATATATATATATATAAATATTTCTTTCTATCTTTCTCTGTTGTGTTGAAATGATGTTTCCTACGTCTCTCTCTCTCTCTCTCTCTCTCTCTCTCTTTCTCTGCATGCGTGGCTGGCAATCGTAGCATATATGTTGCTTTGTACGGTACCGATATGTGAAAATATAGAGAGCCCCTAGTAATAGGCTAATTTGCAATCACGTATGAAACAATCGATTATCGATCTCGTTCACGAATATATTTATTTACACTCGTTACGTATTCGTAGTTTTGTGACATTATTTACGATTTTTTATACAAATATTTCTCTCTTTCATTCGTATATTTTTTTTTTATATTCGGTTTCGATTAGATCGAGAAAATTTTTGTCATATATATATATGTGTATACACACACATGTATCTCTTTGTTTTATTTTTATTTTTATTTCTGTCCGAAGTAACGTGAGTAACACAATGACAACTCGCATATAAATATATATATATATATATATATATATATATATATATATAAATATTTCTTTCTATCTTTCTCTGTTGTGTTGAAATGATGTTTCCTACGTCTCTCTCTCTCTCTCTCTTTCTCTTTCTCTGCATGCGTGGTTGGCAATCGTAGCATATGTGTTGCTTTGTACCGTACCGATATGTGAAAATATAGAGAGCCCCTAGTAATAGGTTAATTTGCAATCACGTTAGAAACAATCGATAATCGATCTCGTTCACGAATATATTTATTTACACTCGTTACGTATTCGTAGTTTTATGACATTATTTACGATTTTTTGTACAAATATTTCTCTCTTTCATTCGTTTATCATTTTTATATTCGTTTGCGATTAGATCGAAAAAATTTTTGTCATATATATATATGTGTGTACATACACACATATATCTCTTTGTTTTATTTTTATTTTTATTTCTGTCCGAAGTAACATGAGTAACACAATGACAACTCGCATATAAATATATATATATATATATAAATATTTCTTTCTATCTTTCTCTGTTGTGTTGAAATGATGTTTCCTACGTCTCTCTCTCTCTCACTCTCTCTCTCTATCTCTCTCTTTCTCTCTCTCTCTCTCTCTCTCTCTCTCTCTCTCTTTCTCTTTCTCTGCATGCGTGGCTGGCAATCGTAGCATATATGTTGCTTTGCACGGTACCGATATGTGAAAATATAGAGAGCCCCTAGTAATAGGCTAATTTGCAATCACGTATGAAACATTTGATGATCGATCTCGTCCACGAATATATTTATTTACATTCGTTACGTATTCGTAGTTTTGTGACATTATTTACGATTTTTTATACAAATATTTCTCTCTTTCATTCGTATATTTTTTTTTATATTCGGTTTCGATTAGGTCGAGAAAATTTTTGTCATATATATATACGTGTATACACACACACATGTATCTCTTTGTTTTATTTTTATTTTTATTTCTGTCCGAAGTAACGTGAGTAACACAATGACAACTCGCATATAAATATATATATATATATATATATATATATATATATATATATATAAATATTTCTTTCTATCTTTCTCTGTTGTGTTGAAATGATGTTTCCTACGTCTCTCTCTCTCTCTCTCTTTCTCTTTCTCTGCATGCGTGGCTGGCAGTCGTAGCATATATGTTGTTTTGTACGGTACCGATATGTGAAAATATAGAGAGCCCCTAGTAATAGGCTAATTTGCAATCACGTATGAAACAATCGATTATCGATCTCGTTCACGAATATATTTATTTACATTCGTTACGTATTCGTAGTTTTGTGACATTTTTTACGATTTTTTATACAAATATTTCTCTCTTTCATTCCTATATTTTTTTTTATATTCGGTTTCGATTAGATCGAGAAAATTTTTGTCATATATATATATGTGTATACACACACACATGTATCTCTTTGTTTTATTTTTATTTTTATTTCTGTCCGAAGTAACGTGAGTAACACAATGACAACTCGCATATAAATATATATATATATATATATATATATATATATATATATATATAAATATTTCTTTCTATCTTTCTCTGTTGTGTTGAAATGATGTTTCCTACGTCTCTCTCTCTCTCTCTCTCTCTCTCTCTTTCTCTTTCTCTGCATGCGTGGCTGGCAATCGTAGCATATATGTTGCTTTGTACGGTACCGGTATGTGAAAATATAGAGAGCCCCTAGTAATAGGCTAATTTGCAATCACGTATGAAACAATCGATTATCGATCTCGTTCACGAATATATTTATTTACACTCGTTACGTATTCGTAGTTTTGTGACATTATTTACGATTTTTTATACAAATATTTCTCTCTTTCATTCGTATATTTTTTTTTATATTCGGTTTCGATTAGATCGAGAAAATTTTTGTCATATATATATATGTGTATACACACACACATGTATCTCTTTGTTTTATTTTTATTTTTATTTCTGTCCGAAGTAACGTGAGTAACACAATGACAACTCGCATATAAATATATATATATATATATATATATATATATATATATATATATATATATATATATATATAAATATTTCTTTCTATCTTTCTCTGTTGTGTTGAAATGATGTTTCCTACGTCTCTCTCTCTCTCTCTCTCTCTCTCTCTCTTTCTCTGCATGCGTGGCTGGCAATCGTAGCATATATGTTGCTTTGTACGGTACCGATATGTGAAAATATAGAGAGCCCCTAGTAATAGGCTAATTTGCAATCACGTATGAAACAATCGATTATCGATCTCGTTCACGAATATATTTATTTACACTCGTTACGTATTCGTAGTTTTGTGACATTATTTACGATTTTTTATACAAATATTTCTCTCTTTCATTCGTATATTTTTTTTTTATATTCGGTTTCGATTAGATCGAGAAAATTTTTGTCATATATATATATGTGTATACACACAAATGTATCTCTTTGTTTTATTTTTATTTTTATTTCTGTCCGAAGTAACGTGAGTAACACAATGACAACTCGCATATAAATATATATATATATATATATATATATATATATATATATATATATATAAATATTTCTTTCTATCTTTCTCTGTTGTGTTGAAATGATGTTTCCTACGTCTCTCTCTCTCTCTCTCTTTCTCTTTCTCTGCATGCGTGGCTGGCAATCGTAGCATATATGTTGCTTTGTACGGTACCGATATGTGAAAATATAGAGACCCCCTAGTAATAGGCTAATTTGCAATCACGTATGAAACAATCGATTATCGATCTCGTTCACGAATATATTTATTTACACTCGTTACGTATTCGTAGTTTTGTGACATTATTTACGATTTTTTATACAAATATTTCTCTCTTTCATTCGTATATTT
>OU964976.1:597067-607067 GCA_918808275.2 Dolichovespula sylvestris
TTTATACAAATATTTCTCTCTTTCATTCGTATATTTTTTTTTATATTCGGTTTCGATTAGGTCGAGAAAATTTTTGTCATATATATATACGTGTATACACACACACATGTATCTCTTTGTTTTATTTTTATTTTTATTTCTGTCCGAAGTAACGTGAGTAACACAATGACAACTCGCATATAAATATATATATATATATATATATATATATATATATATATATAAATATTTCTTTCTATCTTTCTCTGTTGTGTTGAAATGATGTTTCCTACGTCTCTCTCTCTCTCTCTCTTTCTCTTTCTCTGCATGCGTGGCTGGCAGTCGTAGCATATATGTTGTTTTGTACGGTACCGATATGTGAAAATATAGAGAGCCCCTAGTAATAGGCTAATTTGCAATCACGTATGAAACAATCGATTATCGATCTCGTTCACGAATATATTTATTTACATTCGTTACGTATTCGTAGTTTTGTGACATTTTTTACGATTTTTTATACAAATATTTCTCTCTTTCATTCCTATATTTTTTTTTATATTCGGTTTCGATTAGATCGAGAAAATTTTTGTCATATATATATATGTGTATACACACACACATGTATCTCTTTGTTTTATTTTTATTTTTATTTCTGTCCGAAGTAACGTGAGTAACACAATGACAACTCGCATATAAATATATATATATATATATATATATATATATATATATATATAAATATTTCTTTCTATCTTTCTCTGTTGTGTTGAAATGATGTTTCCTACGTCTCTCTCTCTCTCTCTCTCTCTCTCTCTTTCTCTTTCTCTGCATGCGTGGCTGGCAATCGTAGCATATATGTTGCTTTGTACGGTACCGGTATGTGAAAATATAGAGAGCCCCTAGTAATAGGCTAATTTGCAATCACGTATGAAACAATCGATTATCGATCTCGTTCACGAATATATTTATTTACACTCGTTACGTATTCGTAGTTTTGTGACATTATTTACGATTTTTTATACAAATATTTCTCTCTTTCATTCGTATATTTTTTTTTATATTCGGTTTCGATTAGATCGAGAAAATTTTTGTCATATATATATATGTGTATACACACACACATGTATCTCTTTGTTTTATTTTTATTTTTATTTCTGTCCGAAGTAACGTGAGTAACACAATGACAACTCGCATATAAATATATATATATATATATATATATATATATATATATATATAAATATTTCTTTCTATCTTTCTCTGTTGTGTTGAAATGATGTTTCCTACGTCTCTCTCTCTCTCTCTCTCTCTCTCTCTCTCTCTCTCTCTTTCTCTGCATGCGTGGCTGGCAATCGTAGCATATATGTTGCTTTGTACGGTACCGATATGTGAAAATATAGAGAGCCCCTAGTAATAGGCTAATTTGCAATCACGTATGAAACAATCGATTATCGATCTCGTTCACGAATATATTTATTTACACTCGTTACGTATTCGTAGTTTTGTGACATTATTTACGATTTTTTATACAAATATTTCTCTCTTTCATTCGTATATTTTTTTTTATATTCGGTTTCGATTAGATCGAGAAAATTTTTGTCATATATATATATGTGTATACACACACACATGTATCTCTTTGTTTTATTTTTATTTTTATTTCTGTCCGAAGTAACGTGAGTAACACAATGACAACTCGCATATAAATATATATATATATATATATATATATATATATATATATATATAAATATTTCTTTCTATCTTTCTCTGTTGTGTTGAAATGATGTTTCCTACGTCTCTCTCTCTCTCTCTCTTTCTCTTTCACTGCATGCGTGGCTGGCAATCGTAGCATATATGTTGCTTTGTACGGTACCGATATGTGAAAATATAGAGAGCCCCTAGTAATAGGCTAATTTGCAATCACGTATGAAACAATCGATTATCGATCTCGTTCACGAATATATTTATTTACACTCGTTACGTATTCGTAGTTTTGTGACATTATTTACGATTTTTTATACAAATATTTCTCTCTTTCATTCGTATATTTTTTTTTATATTCGGTTTCGATTAGATCGAGAAAATTTTTGTCATATATATATATGTGTATACACACACACATGTATCTCTTTGTTTTATTTTTATTTTTATTTCTGTCCGAAGTAACGTGAGTAACACAATGACAACTCGCATATAAATATATATATATATATATATATATATATATATATATATATAAATATTTCTTTCTGTCTTTCTCTGTTGTGTTGAAATGATGTTTCCTACGTCTCTCTCTCTCTCTTTTTCTCTCTCTCTCTCTCTCTCTCTCTCTCTCTTTCTCTTTCTCTGCATGCGTGGCTGGCAATCGTAGCATATATGTTGCTTTGCACGGTACCGATATGTGAAAATATAGAGAGCCCCTATTAATAGGCTAATTTGCAATCACGTATGAAACAATCTATTATCGATCTCGTTCACGAATATATTTATTTACATTCGTTACGTATTCGTAGTTTTGTGACATTATTTACGATTTTTTATACAAATATTTCTCTCTTTCATTCGTATATTTTTTTTTATATTCGGTTTCGATTAGATCGAGAAAATTTTTGTCATATATATATATGTGTATACACACACACATGTATCTCTTTGTTTTATTTTTATTTTTATTTCTGTCCGAAGTAAAGTGAGTAACACAATGACAACTCGCATATAAATATATATATATATATATATATATATATATATATATATATAAATATTTCTTTCTATCTTTCTCTGTTGTGTTGAAATGATGTTTCCTACGTCTCTCTCTCTCTCTCTCTCTCTCTCTCTCTTTCTCTGCATGCGTGGCTGGCAATCGTAGCATATATGTTGCTTTGTACGGTACCGATATGTGAAAATATAGAGAGCCCCTAGTAATAGGCTAATTTGCAATCACGTATGAAACAATCGATTATCGATCTCGTTCACGAATATATTTATTTACACTCGTTACGTATTCGTAGTTTTGTGACATTATTTACGATTTTTTATACAAATATTTCTCTCTTTCATTCGTATATTTTTTTTTTATATTCGGTTTCGATTAGATCGAGAAAATTTTTGTCATATATATATATGTGTATACACACAAATGTATCTCTTTGTTTTATTTTTATTTTTATTTCTGTCCGAAGTAACGTGAGTAACACAATGACAACTCGCATATAAATATATATATATATATATATATATATATATATATAAATATTTCTTTCTATCTTTCTCTGTTGTGTTGAAATGATGTTTCCTACGTCTCTCTCTCTCTCTCTCTTTCTCTTTCTCTGCATGCGTGGCTGGCAATCGTAGCATATATGTTGCTTTGTACGGTACCGATATGTGAAAATATAGAGAGCCCCTAGTAATAGGCTAATTTGCAATCACGTATGAAACAATCGATTATCGATCTCGTTCACGAATATATTTATTTACACTCGTTACGTATTCGTAGTTTTGTGACATTATTTACGATTTTTTATACAAATATTTCTCTCTTTCATTCGTATATTTCTTTTTATATTCGGTTTCGATTAGATCGAGAAAATTTTTGTCATATATATATATGTGTATACACACACACATGTATCTCTTTGTTTTATTTTTATTTTTATTTCTGTCCGAAGTAACGTGAGTAACACAATGACAACTCGCATATAAATATATATATATATATATATATATATATATATATATAAATATTTCTTTCTATCTTTCTCTGTTGTGTTGAAATGATGTTTCCTACGTCTCTCTCTCTCTCTCTCTTTCTCTTTCACTGCATGCGTGGCTGGCAATCGTAGCATATATGTTGCTTTGTACGGTACCGATATGTGAAAATATAGAGAGCCCCTAGTAATAGGCTAATTTGCAATCACGTATGAAACAATCGATTATCGATCTCGTTCACGAATATATTTATTTACACTCGTTACGTATTCGTAGTTTTGTGACATTATTTACGATTTTTTATACAAATATTTCTCTCTTTCATTCGTATATTTTTTTTTATATTCGGTTTCGATTAGATCGAGAAAATTTTTGTCATATATATATATGTGTATACACACACACATGTATCTCTTTGTTTTATTTTTATTTTTATTTCTGTCCGAAGTAACGTGAGTAACACAATGACAACTCGCATATAAATATATATATATATATATATATATATATATATATATATATATATATATAAATATTTCTTTCTGTCTTTCTCTGTTGTGTTGAAATGATGTTTCCTACGTCTCTCTCTCTCTCTCTTTCTCTCTCTCTCTCTCTCTCTCTCTCTCTCTCTCTTTCTCTTTCTCTGCATGCGTGGCTGGCAATCGTAGCATATATGTTGCTTTGCACGGTACCGATATGTGAAAATATAGAGAGCCCCTATTAATAGGCTAATTTGCAATCACGTATGAAACAATCTATTATCGATCTCGTTCACGAATATATTTATTTACATTCGTTACGTATTCGTAGTTTTGTGACATTATTTACGATTTTTTATACAAATATTTCTCTCTTTCATTCGTATATTTTTTTTTATATTCGGTTTCGATTAGATCGAGAAAATTTTTGTCATATATATATATGTGTATACACACACACATGTATCTCTTTGTTTTATTTTTATTTTTATTTCTGTCCGAAGTAAAGTGAGTAACACAATGACAACTCGCATATAAATATATATATATATATATATATATATATATATATATATATAAATATTTCTTTCTATCTTTCTCTGTTGTGTTGAAATGATGTTTCCTACGTCTCTCTCTCTCTCTCTCTCTCTCTCTCTCTTTCTCTGCATGCGTGGCTGGCAATCGTAGCATATATGTTGCTTTGTACGGTACCGATATGTGAAAATATAGAGAGCCCCTAGTAATAGGCTAATTTGCAATCACGTATGAAACAATCGATTATCGATCTCGTTCACGAATATATTTATTTACACTCGTTACGTATTCGTAGTTTTGTGACATTATTTACGATTTTTTATACAAATATTTCTCTCTTTCATTCGTATATTTTTTTTTTATATTCGGTTTCGATTAGATCGAGAAAATTTTTGTCATATATATATATGTGTATACACACAAATGTATCTCTTTGTTTTATTTTTATTTTTATTTCTGTCCGAAGTAACGTGAGTAACACAATGACAACTCGCATATAAATATATATATATATATATATATATATATATATAAATATTTCTTTCTATCTTTCTCTGTTGTGTTGAAATGATGTTTCCTACGTCTCTCTCTCTCTCTCTCTCTCTCTCTCTCTCTCTCTTTCTCTGCATGCGTGGCTGGCAATCGTAGCATATATGTTGCTTTGTACGGTAACGATATGTGAAAATATAGAGAGCCCCTAGTAATAGGCTAATTTGCAATCACGTATGAAACAATCGATTATCGATCTCGTTCACGAATATATTTATTTACACTCGTTACGTATTCGTAGTTTTGTGACATTATTTACGATTTTTTATACAAATATTTCTCTCTTTCATTCGTATATTTTTTTTTATATTCGGTTTCGATTAGATCGAGAAAATTTTTGTCATATATATATATGTGTATACACACACACATGTATCTCTTTGTTTTATTTTTATTTTTATTTCTGTCCGAAGTAAAGTGAGTAACACAATGACAACTCGCATATAAATATATATATATATATATATATATATATATATATATATATATATATATAAATATTTCTTTCTATCTTTCTCTGTTGTGTTGAAATGATGTTTCCTACGTCTCTCTCTCTCTCTCTCTCTCTCTCTCTCTTTCTCTGCATGCGTGGCTGGCAATCGTAGCATATATGTTGCTTTGTACGGTACCGATATGTGAAAATATAGAGAGCCCCTAGTAATAGGCTAATTTGCAATCACGTATGAAACAATCGATTATCGATCTCGTTCACGAATATATTTATTTACACTCGTTACGTATTCGTAGTTTTGTGACATTATTTACGATTTTTTATACAAATATTTCTCTCTTTCATTCGTATATTTTTTTTTTATATTCGGTTTCGATTAGATCGAGAAAATTTTTGTCATATATATATATGTGTATACACACAAATGTATCTCTTTGTTTTATTTTTATTTTTATTTCTGTCCGAAGTAACGTGAGTAACACAATGACAACTCGCATATAAATATATATATATATATATATATATATATATATATATATATAAATATTTCTTTCTATCTTTCTCTGTTGTGTTGAAATGATGTTTCCTACGTCTCTCTCTCTCTCTCTCTTTCTCTTTCTCTGCATGCGTGGCTGGCAATCGTAGCATATATGTTGCTTTGTACGGTACCGATATGTGAAAATATAGAGACCCCCTAGTAATAGGCTAATTTGCAATCACGTATGAAACAATCGATTATCGATCTCGTTCACGAATATATTTATTTACACTCGTTACGTATTCGTAGTTTTGTGACATTATTTACGATTTTTTATACAAATATTTCTCTCTTTCATTCGTATATTTTTTTTTATATTCGGTTTCGATTAGATCGAGAAAATTTTTGTCATATATATATATGTGTATACACACACACATGTATCTCTTTGTTTTATTTTTATTTTTATTTCTGTCCGAAGTAACGTGAGTAACACAATGACAACTCGCATATAAATATATATATATATATATATATATATATATATATATATATATAAATATTTCTTTCTATCTTTCTCTGTTGTGTTGAAATGATGTTTCCTACGTCTCTCTCTCTCTCTCTCTTTCTCTTTCACTGCATGCGTGGCTGGCAATCGTAGCATATATGTTGCTTTGTACGGTACCGATATGTGAAAATATAGAGAGCCCCTAGTAATAGGCTAATTTGAAATCACGTATGAAACAATCGATTATCGATCTCGTTCACGAATATATTTATTTACACTCGTTACGTATTCGTAGTTTTGTGACATTATTTACGATTTTTTATACAAATATTTCTCTCTTTCATTCGTATATTTTTTTTTATATTCGGTTTCGATTAGATCGAGAAAATTTTTGTCATATATATATATATGTGTATACACACACACATGTATCTCTTTGTTTTATTTTTATTTTTATTTCTGTCCGAAGTAACGTGAGTAACACAATGACAACTCGCATATAAATATATATATATATATATATATATATATATATATATATATATATAAATATTTCTTTCTGTCTTTCTCTGTTGTGTTGAAATGATGTTTCCTACGTCTCTCTCTCTCTCACTCTCTCTCTCTATCTCTCTCTTTCTCTCTCTCTCTCTCTCTCTCTCTCTCTCTCTCTTTCTCTTTCTCTGCATGCGTGGCTGGCAATCGTAGCATATATGTTGCTTTGCACGGTACCGATATGTGAATATATAGAGAGCCCCTTGTAATAGGCTAATTTGCAATCACGTATGAAACAATCGATTATCGATCTCGTTCACGAATATATTTATTTACACTCGTTACGTATTCGTAGTTTTGTGACATTATTTACGATTTTTTATACAAATATTTCTCTCTTTCATTCGTATATTTTTTTTTATATTCGGTTTCGATTAGATCGAGAAAATTTTTGTCATATATATATATGTGTATACACACACACATGTATCTCTTTGTTTTATTTTTATTTTTATTTCTGTCCGAAGTAACGTGAGTAACACAATGACAACTCGCATATAAATATATATATATATATATATATATATATATATATATATATAAATATTTCTTTCTATCTTTCTCTGTTGTGTTGAAATGATGTTTCCTACGTCTCTCTCTCTCTCTCTCTTTCTCTTTCACTGCATGCGTGGCTGGCAATCGTAGCATATATGTTGCTTTGTACGGTACCGATATGTGAAAATATAGAGAGCCCCTAGTAATAGGCTAATTTGCAATCACGTATGAAACAATCGATTATCGATCTCGTTCACGAATATATTTATTTACATTCGTTACGTATTCGTAGTTTTGAGACATTATTTACGGTTTTTTATACAAATATTTCTCTCTTTCATTCGTATATTTTTTTTTATATTCGGTTTCGATTAGATCGAGAAAATTTTTGTCATATATATATATATGTGTATACACACACACATGTATCTCTTTGTTTTATTTTTATTTTTATTTCTGTCCGAAGTAAAGTGAGTAACACAATGACAACTCGCATATAAATATATATATATATATATATATATATATATATATATATATATATATATAAATATTTCTTTCTATCTTTCTCTGTTGTGTTGAAATGATGTTTCCTACGTCTCTCTCTCTCTCTCTCTCTCTCTCTCTCTCTCTCTTTCTCTGCATGCGTGGCTGGCAATCGTAGCATATATGTTGCTTTGCACGGTACCGATATGTGAAAATATAGAGAGCCCCTAGTAATAGGCTAATTTGCAATCACGTATGAAACATTTGATGATCGATCTCGTCCACGAATATATTTATTTACATTCGTTACGTATTCGTAGTTTTGTGACATTATTTACGATTTTTTATACAAATATTTCTCTCGTTCATTCGTATATTTTTTTTTATATTCGGTTTCGATTAGGTCGAGAAAATTTTTGTCATATATATATACGTGTATACACACACACATGTATCTCTTTGTTTTATTTTTATTTTTATTTCTGTCCGAAGTAACGTGAGTAACACAATGACAACTCGCATATAAATATATATATATATTTATATATATATATATATATATATATATATATATATATATAAATATTTCCTTCTGTCTTTCTCTGTTGTGTTGAAATGATGTTTCCTACGTCTCTCTCTCTCTCTCTTTCTCTCTCTCTCTCTCTCTCTCTCTCTCTCTCTCTCTTTCTCTTTCTCTGCATGCGTGGCTGGCAATCGTAGCATATATGTTGCTTTGCACGGTACCGATATGTGAAAATATAGAGAGCCCCTTGTAATAGGCTAATTTGCAATCACGTATGAAACATTTGATGATCGATCTCGTTCACGAATATATTTATTTACATTCGTTACGTATTCGTAGTTTTGTGACATTATTTACGATTTTTTATACAAATATTTCTCTCTTTCATTCGTATATTTTTTTTTATATTCGGTTTCGATTAGATCGAGAAAATTTTTGTCATATATATATACGTGTATACACACACACATGTATCTCTTTGTTTTATTTTTATTTTTATTTCTGTCCGAAGTAACGTGAGTAACACAATGACAACTCGCATATAAATATATATATATATATATATATATATATATATATAAATATTTCTTTCTATCTTTCTCTGTTGTGTTGAAATGATGTTTCCTACGTCTCTCTCTCTCTCTCTCTTTCTCTTTCTCTGCATGCGTGGCTGGCAATCGTAGCATATATGTTGCTTTGTACGGTACCGATATGTGAAAATATAGAGAGCCCCTAGTAATAGGCTAATTTGCAATCACGTATGAAACAATCGATTATCGATCTCGTTCACGAATATATTTATTTACATTCGTTACGTATTCGTAGTTTTGTGACATTATTTACGATTTTTTATACAAATATTTCTCTCTTTCATTCGTATATTTTTTTTTATATTCGGTTTCGATTAGATCGAGAAAATTTTTGTCATATATATATATGTGTATACACACACACATGTCTCTCTTTGTTTTATTTTTATTTTTATTTCTGTCCGAAGTAAAGTGAGTAACACAATGACAACTCGCATATAAATATATATATATATAAATATTTCTTTCTATATTTCTCTGTTGTGTTGAAATGATGTTTCCTACGTCTCTCTCTCTCTCTCTCTCTTTCTCTTTCTCTGCATGCGTGGCTGGCAATCGTAGCATATATGTTGCTTTGTACGGTACCGATATGTGAAAATATAGAGAGTCCCTAGTAATAGGCTAATTTGCAATCACGTATGAAACAATCGATAATCGATCTCGTT